>VWZY01003280.1:44432-62206 GCA_013399075.1 Chloroceryle aenea
AGAACAGAAGCAGAGCAGATGTGGGGGTGGGAGGGGGCTAATTTTGGTTAAAGACAAAGGGAGACAAATATGAATTAAATTTGTAATTTACATTTCGAATCTTCTTGTTCCCCTTAAACATACTTGTGGTGTCTTACACTAGAGAAGAGTTTGAATAGCCTTCAAAACAGAAAAGACAGAGCAAAATAAAGATAGAGCAAAATAAAGATAGAGCAAATTAGCATTAGTGTCACTTGAGGAAGTGGAGAGGTCTCTAAGAGTTTCTTAACCAGGAGATTTTGTCTCTAAAAACCTGAAAACTGAAGGATTCCACCTGTATTGTGTCCCCCTGAACACAGTACACAGGTATCAGAAAGATATGCAGTAGCAAAACTATAAAGAGGAGACTTCTACATGCGAATAACGAACGGATCTTTGAATTTCCTGAGTTAAAGAGGAATAATAATGACATTTCAGTTAATAAGTGACTTACACATGGGTTTTCCCTAAATAAATAATAAAAAGCCATGAGCCCTATTCACACACGTTAACATCTTAATTTCCTATGAAGCCCAGCTCTATATTCTATTTGGTTCTATATTTTAAAGTTGCATTTCATTGCTGTGCTTCCTGGCAGGGTGTATAGGTTGGGAGCGAAGTCTGACTGAGAATACTGGAGCTGAAAGTTAATTAGTGTGTTGGCAAGCTGTCAGCTAGACTTTTGTCTGTTTGCTTTTTATACAGAAATGAATGAGAGCGAATTCCAGAGGTGTCTGAGTACAATTAAGTATCTCACTCTCTAAAATAAATATTTTATATTCCTGAATGCTTTTAGGAATCAGCCAGAATCTGTTGATGGTATTTTCCACTGATAGCCTTCAATGTAAATATATGTAAGCAGGTAGAAAAGATGCAGAGTAATTGCATCTGTTTGGTGGAGCATGAAGGGCCAGATCCTGTGTTTGATGTAAACTCAGAGTAATTCTGTGTAATCTGCAAACCTGCTCTGAGTTTGTAGAGGAATAGTGAAGATTCTGGCCAAGACTGATTGGGTCTAATTTAAGTTGCTGGTTATACAGCTGCTGAGTCTGCCTAAGTTGTTAAGTTTCAGATTCTGTGTTGGACTTGGAATATGAAAGAGTAATAAACCTTTGCCCACAGTGATGACAAAAGGGTGGCTAGACTTCACAGCCCAGAATTCAGGGGAGGAGCCCAGAGTGGGTGCAGCAGGGAAAAAGAAGGGCAGAGAGGGTACTAGAGAATGGCAACCTTGAGTCAGGCTGGATGCCACCTCCACTGGTACTCTGCCTACGGGTGGGTTTCATCTGACCAGGGACAAAGCACTTTCTCCAGTTGCACAAAGGGAGGTATTCCAGACAGCAAAGTCCCTGGATGAGAATGGGCACTCAGCAGCCCAAGGTCTTGTAGCTCCTCACAGGTTCCTCACAGAGCATAAACCTGAGGTTATGGCTGGGGCAATTGCTGTGGGCAGTAGTAAGTGACTGAAAGACCAAGGCACAAGGAGCTCATGTTCTCTTGGGTGCAGCTCTCCCCTCTTGCTGACTGCTTAGCTGGTTTGTGGATTAGCACAGCAACTGCAACTGGGCTCAATGCCGGTCCCTTTCCAAACTCCATTCCTGCTTTGTTGTTAAGCTCAGTGTCAAAGTGCCAGCTCAGAGCCTTCCTAGGTTGTCTCTAGCTTTCACCTGGAGAAGGAAGACTCCCTTCTGTCCTTGCCAGTATCCACTTGTTTGAACTTTAGTGTATTAGTTTGTGTATTTTTAGAAAGGATGGATGATAACTGCTCCCAAGTTCACATATAATTCACGAGGATTCATATTCGTCCCTAATCCACTAATCCTGCAGTTTTGGTGGCTTAAAATCCTACTACTTTAGAATTCTTTCTGTCTGTATCCCTAGCTGGTCCTTAATTGTTTCTCTTCTATATTTATGTGCACTCCAGATCATGTGTTGGTATACAACGTCTTGATCACAAATTGATTTAAATCTGTCCGACTCCAACTCTCAGAATCCATCAGCATAAAGCAAAGCATTTATTTCCTGTCCATCACAGGATAGTGCTGAAGCAGTCATGACTTCCAAGCTCCCAAACACATCAGCACATAAATTAGTAAGTGCAATTTATGAGAAAAGATTCATAACAAGTGCATTTCTAGCAGCTTTGTATTAAAGAGGAATGTTTAAATCAGGGCAGCTTGTCCCTCCAGATTGTCAGTCATTTTCAATCAGGATAAGAAGTGAAATCAATTTAAATAAATATAGGAGTTTCTTTGTTTGAGCCTTTGGTCTTAACAAATGTTGCCAAGGTAGAAATGATGCCAACTGAGAACTGGTTGGGGTTTGCCAGTTTGCCTCAGATGACCTCAAACCATAAGCTACTGAGATGGTTGTGAACGTAGCCGAGATTTCCAAAGGGTCCTAAGAAACCTCTGTTATCTTTTGTAAACACTGGGAAGATCTAATCCCAGTGCCACAAGAGAGGCAGGTTATCTTCATTAGGGGGATGAAGGAGTGAACACGTAACAGCCTGTAGGATTAATAGTGCTCAAAAGCAAACTTACAGTGCAGTCTTTGGTGTAAGCACTCGATTGCAACATGTTTTGCCTCAAGTTTAAAGCCCATTAATCTTGTGAAGAGCTGGAAATCTACAATCCATGTCATCTAGCTGGCATTAAGCACAAACTTCTCAGCAGAGCTGCTGAAATTCTGATCTAGAATAAGCTTGTGAATGTAACATGGACAGCCTTATCAGCTTGTTGCTTCTGGGAGCTGCCATCACCAACTGTTTTCCCCTTATTTCTTCCCCAGTCGTTTATTTGGCAGCTTGCAGTGTATTTTTTTTACCTCTCCTCACCTGCAAAGGTAGAGGTACCGTATGAAATAGTTTAGCAAAGGTTAAAGAGAATGTGTTTGTCCCTTAGGAGAGATACTCTACCAAATAATAATGCAATTTTATCAACGTGCAGGCTTGGAAGCAGCTAAAAGCTGCTCTTCAGAGATTTCTCTGATCTTATCCCTCACTGGGCACTCCAGTTTGCTGGTGCCTGGGAGCTGTGGACTGAAGTTGCAATTGGGCAGCTCTGCAGCCTTTGAAAGGCCTCCTTGTACCCTGGGACTCCTACTGCTGAACATCTTGGACACTGTGTCTCAAATCCCTCACACGGATGAAAAATAAGGAGGCTCAGAAAGCATCTGATGGGCTGACACACACAAAGGTCTTGGAAACCTCTACCAGCCTCACAGCAAGGCCAGCTTCCCAGCCTGGCACTTGCTCATGATCCCTGCTGGGTACCTGCTGTCTGTCCCACCTGCCAGACTCATTTCTGCCCTTCCCTACCCACCCTTAAGACATCAGTGGGTTCTGTTCTGCCCGAAGAAATCTCCAGACACCCCCACCCACAGCCCTAGGATGGGACAGCAAATGTGACAGAGGCCACTGGTCATTCTGACCAGGCTCTCATCTAAAGTTCAATACAGCAAATAACTCATTGGCCCCAGGCCCAAAGAAAAACACTGCTGACCTGCTGGGAAGGGCTGTAGAGGACAAAATACCAGTCTGTGCAAGATTGACTATTTAATATAGGAACGCTTCTCCCAAAGACCCCTGTTGTGTGCAAGGGCAAGGCTGAACATGCAGCATCCCCCCCCTTTCCACTGCTTACCTCACCTCATGTCTCCTTCGAGCACTTCTCTGCTCTGATTTCCCTGGGGACATTACCTACACTTTGAGAATGATGCTGAGAACAGGATGTTCAGAATGATGCTGAGAACAGGATGCTCAGAAAAAGTTTACTATTCTCGCACACAAAACCTTAGGACAATTTACATGGTAGGTGGCTGACTCTGCCTAGAAAATACTGCAAGATGCCAGTTTCCCTGTTTTGTTAGGGAGTTCATTCTTGTCAGAACTTGTTTGCAAGTTGCTGGGGGCCGTGAGAGGCACATGTTGCTTTGTGCTGGGCTCTGCAGAATGAAACACCTTGGAGTGTGACCTTCCAGATGCTCTTGGAAAAGCAAACAAACCAATTTGGGTCAAGACAAATCAGAGAAAGGAGCTGATGTAAAAGGAGATGGAAAACAGTCATTGATCCTACAGCTCACACAATAAAATTTGTAATAGCTTGACCCAGGTAACCAGGCAGACTGTTTTAACAACTTCAGGTTTTTTTTCCTTTCCCCTATCACCTTTGCACAGATGATGCAGGAAAAGAACTGACTGTGGATAGAAGGTGAGAAGTCATTTAAATTTCACATGTGTACAGTCCCAAATCACCATACACAGTGATTTTATTTCGGAGTGTTGGGAAAGTCTCTGAATTTTAAGAATATAGTGGGGTTTTTGTTCTAGCAATTCCCCCATTTGGTTATTTTAATACCCAGTGCCTTTGTTTCCCCAGACATCTAGCATTCAGCAAATACATTTATGCATGCTGCTTTCAGGGGCTTACCTTCCTGTCAGAACAAATCAATAGCTCCCATCCCCAAAACTCCACAGTGATATCTTAAAGGAAAAAATGCTTGAGCCCACTTTTCAAAGACCCCATCTCATACAGCAACAGGTGAGGACTGTTTGCTTTGCTCTGCTGTTCACAAACAGGATACGACTGTGTACACTGCAATGGAATTTCTTGCTGTATACAGGCAGTGGAACTAAACTTAGACTGTAAAACTTGCAGAGTCAAAATCCTTGCACATTTCTTTTTCTTCTCTCTGTATTTGTGTGTATGAATACATGAATTTTACCAGGAAAACATCCTGAAACTAGAAGATCTGGATGGAAAAATATATTCAAATGATAAATTAAGCAGGAACCTTTCTGATCACTTACTGAAGAGAGATGCATTGATACTTCCAAATGCAATGATTCATTGAAGCAGCGTGTGCTGAGACATCGCCGAGCAGCTGACTGCCCGAGCTCACATTTCAGCTTGGGAACACTCAAGAAGGAACCTTAGAATTTTGTTTTCATTGCTGCTTAGTGCTGTCAATCTTCGGATTCTTCAGAAAGTTCTAATTACTGGAAACACTTTTTTTTGATGAAATCCCCAAGGATTACAGTAAGTGAAAATCAGTATTTAGAAAAGCTGGTGAATGCAATCATCCCATTAGGGCATGATGGAAAAGCAGTGTTTTCCCTGTTTGTCCTTTGCTATCAGTTTGCTTATTGTAATAGCTCTTTTATCTCTCTCTGCATGTTATGCTCCCTACACTCTGTAGTGCTTTTGTACTCGATGGCATCGGATAAATCAATACTTTTTGATGTTTGTTCTTGCCTTGGTATCTGTTCATAAATCCTATTGCCGTACAGATTGGAGAGGAAGATACAGGACAGAATTAGTCTAATTGATATTTTATTCCTTACATTTGCTTCTCATAAAGACTGATTCCATACCTGGTCTTTAGCCTTTATGATTGGTTAAATCAGTTGACTTAAAAGTATTCAGGACTCTGACTGAAAGCTCATTTTACTGCAAATTAAAATATATTAGACATCTATTTTCCCCATACTACAGGGAAGATGCTAACATGATGGACTGAAGCACACACTTCCCCACGTGCACCTGAAAAGTGACATTATTTTCAATGAAGATTTGTCCTGTCTACAGGGAGGCAGAATAATCAAGGTGTCTCCACAGTAGAGATGCACCAGGAGGTAGCAAGGCCTTCTCTTCCTTTCCAGAAGACTCAGCTGGATCCTGCACACAGGAACCACAGGGTACTGCGGGCTGGATCCAGCCAAATTCTTCTCAATCCTCTCATATGGAAGTAATGGAGAATAAAGAGAATATGCTGAAGATTAAACCCATCAAACAACACTCTGCTATGGCAAGGGAAGGTTGCTGATAGGAATTTACCATTAGTGAGTGACATTTAGGTCCAAGAAGAGGAAAAAAAAAAGAGAAGAGAAAAATGGGTGATGGTTCAGATGTTCTTTTTGCACGTGTATACATCTAGTCACAACAGCTTTAGATTGTGTTTATAAAAATGAATTAACAGATGACAGTGCCCTGACTTGCCCTGGAGACTTCTACAAGTTGAAAGCTTTAGCCTTGTAATTTATGTTTAATAATTTAACACATTAATAATATTTTAGATTTGGATTATTGAACATAAGCATGGAGATTATTTAAATGAATATTTAATTTTTATTCACCTTGCAAGAAGGCAGAATGTGTTTTTAATTGCCAACAATAAAAAGTAGGAAAATTATCAGTAAAGTAATTAAGAAAGTGTTGTTACAAAGAATTCACGGGGGTTTTTTCTTGCATTTTCCTAATCAGAATGATTACTCTAATATGCAAAATTAATGTGAGACTTGACTTTTTGAAGATGGTAAAACAACCTAGTCATAGGAGCCTTAGGTCTCTGAAATATAATCAAGATATTTAACTGAATCAGCTTTAAAAACGTGATGATTTTCATGAGCAGTTTCCTGATAATTTTCCTGATTTCGGATGAAATAACACAGGTGGGTTTTCATTCAGATAGCTACTGCCTTTGCTTTCCCATTTTCTCAAAGTATCTCTCAAACTTTATATGCTGTGGTTCTGCCCAATAGCTTCAGCTTCTTGAAGGCCAGTAGAACTCACCTTCTAGCTATTTGTAACGTAGTAAATGTCATCTTGAATCTGATGCTTGGGGTAAAACTTTGAAAAGCCTCTGAAATTCTTTTGTATATCTCATACTTTGGGGATTTGACTGTGTATCTGTTCTTGTTTTATTGGAAAAACTACTGGGTTGTGGGTATTTTCCTGGAGATTTTTATTTATTTATTCTTGTCCTTAGGATGCAATGGAATCAACATTTATGGAACAGTATCTTCTTTTTAATACTGTTTCTCTGAAGGTATTATTTGACTGGATTTCAACTCACTGACCTACCTTTCTTTAGAATTTAGAGGCACTTTAATTTCCACCTTTTCCCTCAAGCTCATACGTTTTTAGCTTTACTTGGTTTTAGTTTCTATAAATTCTAGAAATTGAAGAGAATTTTTCTTCCCAGTCTCCTAGACACCGAATCAATATTCCCAAAGGAATTCCAGAACAAATCTCATCCTTAAAAGTTTTGGTGCCTGTGTTTACAACTAATTACTGATAAAGTAAATAGCTTGTGATGCTGTGTGCCAGAAGTCATGGGTATCTTTTGTGGCTATCCAGTATGAACCACAGATGTGCAGTTTTGGTTCAAGTTTTCTTCTGTCTAGTCAAATTATCAGATGATTATGGCTCGCCTGCCTGTTTGGGCTCCCTTCCAGTGCATTCCACATTTGTATCCATTTTTCCCCTACTGGTCACTGGTGCTGGAGGCTGTTTTTCATATTCCTAACTCCTCCTCTCATTTAACACTTATGCAAGTATGCAAAATTCTTCCACAAAGAGCAAAGGAATAATAATAGTCTCTTCCTCCTACCCACGGTGGACAGGACAGAAAATAATGAGCTCAAATCACAGCAATGAAGATTTAAATTAGATAATATAGAAAAAAAACAACCAAACAAACAAAGCCAGAGAACAACAAGAAGAACGACGACAAATCCTTTATGACTAAAAGGAATGTTAAGCATTAGGAGAGATTGCTTGGGGAGGATATGGGATCTCTGTCACAGGTTTGAAAAACCAGGTTAGACAAACATCTGTCAGGAATGGTTTAGGTATATCTGATTCTGCCTTGGGGCAGAGGGAATGGATGAGGTGACCTCTCAAGGATCCTTCCAGCCTTATTTTCTATTTCTTTCTTTTTTTTTTTTTTTTAAGGCTGTACTTGGAAAGATTCTTCAATGCACTTTCCATTTGCAATGGATGGTCAGATTTCTGGTGATAAAATACAGACTGGGTGCTTCTGTGCAGAAAGATTCCTTCAAGTAGAAATTATAAGTAAGAAAATGTTGATTAAAAATATCATTTAAATGCAAAGCAGGGAAAGAATTTTGAGCAAAGTGAATAAAAAAATAACAAGAAAAAACACAGAAGGCAGCACTTGAAGCCATTAATTACATAAGGGGCTTCAAACATTCATTAGACTTCACCACTTGTCCTTGTTGTAAGTGGTATTGACCCTTTAGAAATTAAGTTGATCCAATACTTTTTACTGTAACTCCTCCTAGGGATTAGGAGATCTCAAGTATTTTCTCTTGTGATATTCAGTCCTTGATAGCTTAGAGCCAAAGTGAATTAATTTTTCCCATACAAAGAAACTATCAGATTCCAAGGAATACAGTTAAGTATATATAGCACATGTGCAACGATCCCAGAGTCAAAAGAATACTTTGGGTGTGCTTAGATGGAATCAGCTGGAGTCATGTAACCCTTTAATGCCAGGGGAATAATTTCAAAAGGATTTCTTTTGATTTCTCAAGCACTGCTGTTGGAAAGATAAAGCAAAGCTCCTCCTGTAGGTGCTGGAACCCTGCTATATCCTCTGGTTCCTGGTGGAGTCTGTGGTGAACACTGGCGAAAGTGAGGCTGAAAGTCTCCTAACAGGGTTGTGCAAGACCATTATTCCCACAAAACGCTTGCAGGGAGTTTCCTATCTGCCTAAGGGAAGCTGTTCTGCTGCCCCAGAAACACAGAAGCCATTCCCCATAGCCAGGAACGACAAAATGCAGTTGTAATGGGTCTGTTAACCTTATTCCATTTTCTTTTAATATACTGCAAGTATAACTCCCTCAATTCAGATAGATTTTAAAGATATTTTAAACATAAACTAGATGGCGTGGAAAGCAGTTTAGGTGTTTTATAAATATTTATTATCGTAACTTGTCATACTTCCTACTTCAGATTAAAAATTCACAAAGCTCAACATATTTTTCATCTCAATCAGTTAGTGAGTTGTCAGATTGACTTGTTATTTATTTATAAGGGTTTGTAATTGAGCCTCATCTTCATGCAGGTGATTGGTGAGCCAGGAAGTGACAGTGTGATGCTGCAGCAGACAAATGTGCTGGGATCGCACGGAGTTTGCTGCAATATGCTGTCAGTTTTATTAGCAAGCACAGAGCTCCTATGTACATAGATATGCTTTGCTGACAACACAGTGATTCTGTCTCTTAATTGAATACAGTCTCAATGATGAGGAGAACAGAGTTTCCTTGACTGTTTTGGCTCAGCCCAGATGTTAGGATTTTGTAGCTCCAAGTTTCTTTGATTTTTTTTTTTTCTCCACTGGCTCTTGACAGCCCCTGATACCTGACTGTTACTGGTCAGTATAAAACCCTGAAAAACTCTGAAATAACTGCATGGAGTGGCCTGTATTCTTGTGCTTTACAGTTGGGGATTTGCTATTTAATTATTTTCCTGTATCTTCTGTGAAACAAAATATAAAGTTGCATTGCAAGACTTTAAAAGTACTGGGAGGTAGCATTGGTTTGTGTTTCACTGAGATAAAGGGTGTGCCTAGTAAATCCTGTGTTAAACACACTACAGACAGACTATGCCATTACAAATATTCTTGTCAGATTTTAAAAGATATTAGAAATCTGCTGTAATGCTGACAAGTAACTCCCCTTCAGCTTCACCTAATTCTCTACACCTAATTATGACCATGCTCTTATGCATTCCAGGATGGCCTGAGAGCCAGGATTCTAGATATTTATTGTTAACTTATTATTTCTATTTATTGTTGATTCCAGATATGCATATTATAATGTCCTCTGTTTCTCCATGTGAACACTGGGCTCTGCAGTT
The DNA here is from genome assembly GCA_013399075.1 of Chloroceryle aenea. Taxonomy (NCBI): domain Eukaryota; kingdom Metazoa; phylum Chordata; class Aves; order Coraciiformes; family Cerylidae; genus Chloroceryle; species Chloroceryle aenea. The sequence goes on from VWZY01003280.1 coordinate 54,116, forward strand.
CTTGAACCACTCCTGACTGTCAGTGAGAAGAGCAATCCAGTCCATGGACTAATTGGTTATGCACAAAACCCCAAACCTAGGATCCTTGGGACACAAATGAGAAGATTTCAAATAGATTCTTTCATTTCTTGGACTACTGAGGCAGCCTGTATCCCCTCCCATATTGTTCAGAATACAAATGGTTGGTCAGATCATGCTTCCTTTCTATTTTCCTAGCACTGAATGAGAGCATCCTTTGCATATCTGTGATGTGGGACCAGAGAGAGCAAGCCAGCTGTGTAACGAGAGCACAACCCCCCCATTTCAACCCATCCACACAGCCCACCTCACATTATCAGGTTTAGATAGAGAAATCTTACTTAGCTTCCCAATCTGTTTATGCAAATGTTATTCAGCCACCTTGAGCAAGAATTAAAACCAACATTTTCAAAATAGCACAGCTAAAGTTTAGAACAGCAGCTTTCCTAACATCCAACCACCCCTCTGCAAGTTAAGTGCTTAGTAAAATATATATATGCCTGTATGAATAGGCAGTCAACTTTGAAAAATAATTACATTGTTTAGGGTGATTGTGATGTAAGATTTATATTTTTTTAGAGAAAATAGAAATTTATTTCTTTAAAGAACTGCTAAAAAGGACAAGTATGGTCATTTTCTTGACTCTTTGAACAAGGTAAGTACTGTAATTTGGCTCAGAAGGTCAAGTCTCTATGGGCTGACTTCTCAGTTAACAACACATGTAGTATCAGATATGTTCATATTTCTTCCTCCAACAGATCTACTGGATCTGTTCTCTTGAACTACAATGGCTATAACTGAACATCTGGATCACAGTCATAACCAGAAACGTTGTTACTGCAGCTACTGAGAAATTACTTTGGTGGTCTTTCCTAAATTTCCACTAACAGGCAAACACAGCCCACTACAACCAACACGTAACCAAAGTCTCCCAAACCTGCTGATGGTATTTAATACTATTTTCTTATTCTGTCTCTAATATTAAAAACACAATCATACCAATGTTTAGTAGGGAGAAAAAACTGTGGCCAAACGATCCGATTTTACCTCCTATATACCAGACATCAGTCTGATCTCTCTTCCTTTTCACATCCTGAGAACTAATATACTTTATGAAATACTTACTCTTTAGTAAGCACGCTCGACTGCAAATAACTAACTAAATAAATACCCCCCCAACAAAACAAAAAAAGCTTTGTTCAGAAAAGCAGGCCGCACAATTTGCTAAATCGCGTACAAAAGAAAACAGATTCTCTTTTGTCTGTAATAACAAAAGGTTGCTTATATGTTATTTATATAGCTCTTATTTTCAGAACGCTGCAGTTACCGGAGTAAATCAGCACTTTGTAATAGGCTGCCTGTTTGCCATGTAAAAGTGAGTGATGTTTCCTGTTCCTTTTACCTCTAAACATGTCCCATCCAATGAAACTGTAAGATCTCTGGGAAAGGCTTTTTCACCCAGACACGTTCACCAAATGTTTCCACATATATCTCTTGGACTCACATGAAACCATAATGCAGCTAGGGAGTCACACAAAGTTCTGGGATTTCCCATAGTTTTTAGGGGCCCAGAAGTGCTTTTTTGCAGATTAGTAATAAATTTAAAGGTGAAGTTCTTGAGATACTGTGCCCAGAAAAGCTTACGTCCACCAAATTCAGTTTGATGTTCTGCAGCATTTCTGTGCTTCAGAGGAAATCACTGGGAATGTTACACAGATGTGATTTATGATCCAAGTTATTTTCCAACAAGACACTGAGGAAGATGCTGCCTGACTGAAGCAGCCCATTAGTGAGTTTAGGTGAGGAAAACAAATTTTGAGAAGAATTATTTTAGCTCCAAAGGTGCAGATTAGGCAGATTAGGCAGAAGATATTGCAAGAGTGAAGGCAGCCAAACAAAGGAAAGGTTTTCCTAACACACCGTGTTTGAAGAACTGACTTTGTCCCTGGTTGTTAAAAACATCTTTGCATTCTTAAGATGAGGGAATAGGCAAACTTTGCTCTGCCTAAGAAGGGCTCATATTTAGTGACCAGATGAAAGAAAAAGGATAGTCAAGCACCAGTAAAAGCACTGATATGTAGAAATTTCTTGAAAGCCAGGATTTCCAGTCCTTTACCACATCATTAGTTCAAGTAGGGTCAAGACCTATATGGAGAGAATTATGTAATTACTTAGGGAAAGGTTTGATACACCCATGATATTCACTCTTAACTGATATTTACCCAGTTTTCTATGGTACTGAACAAGTTTTTAAGAAGGACTTGAATTAATATAAGATGATGGTTTGGGAAATAGGTACTGTGAAGGTGTTCATATTCTTCTCAGCAGTGAATACAACAGGAGTAGCTGCTTTAAGAGTGTTGCATCCTAAAAGGAATAAATGACTTGAAAGGTCAGAGAATAGCATCACCACTTCCTGCAGAAGGGATTCTTCTCAAGCACGCCCCACTTTTGTGAACACAAAAGATGAAACAAAACCAACCAAACAAAAAAAACACCACACAAGTAAAAAGTTCCTACCCCAAAATTTTAAATATTTTTAAATAAATTAAAAAATCCCCCACAAAACCAAACAAAAACAGAAAAAAAACCAACAAAATTAATTATTACAATGCAAGAACACAAGATTATTATTCTCTTTGGAAGGTAATAGAAAAACTGATTAAGTTGTACTTGTCTAGATCTTATAATACTCCAATATCTGCTTAAGGCATCTGAGCAAAAGCTACGAAAGGAAATGCATAAGACTTCAAAACCTTCAGCCCACTTATTTCAACTTATCACCTGTATATAATGAATTCCAATTAACCTGTTTCTGAGTCATCTCAGAAAAGATAAGGAACGGAATTATTTTTATATCACCTCCACAACTCATTTTTCCAACAGAGCTGAAAGATGGACAGACAGATATTGTGAAATGGAGAAATGCCAGGATAACAAGTCCCAAATTGTTTTGAAGGCCTAAGGGTTTTAGAAAGATGTTTCTTTCTCAGAAGCCCTCCTAAATCTGAAATGTTCATGAACATTTAAGTAAGTAGAAAAAACTGTCAGCACTCATTTTTTAGTTGTATTTTTAGAAAGGAGCTCAAAGCATTGCTAAGATCTTCTAATTCCTGCTGATTTTGTTTTTCTAAAAATGTGGATAGATTCCTCCTACCTCAGAAAGTCATAAAAGTTATTAAAAGTGAATGGCAGGGGTGATTTAAATGGAACTGTCAGATGGTTAGCTTCTTACTGGTTAAAAAGCAGTGACACCTGCATAAGAAGCAAGATAAATTAAAAAAGAAGAAGAAAAAAAAGTGTTTGGGTTAAATATGGTATGGCTAGCAAACAATTTGAAATGATGCTGTGCACAGAAAACATTCATTTACAAACAGCTATGGATTTAAGAACGTAACCCTCTGAAGAGCCTTGCTGGCTGATTCTGGAGCCTGTTCTGTTCATTAATCGTCCCCCATCTCCTGCTTTCTTGTACCCACTGCAGCATCACACCTCAGAGGGGAAGTATGTTAATTATACCAGCTCTGCTGAGACTGCTGCAGTCACTTGGCACGCTGGGGGGTAAGAAGCACAAGCTAGCACTCCCTTAAGACATTGGTTTGCTTCCCCACAGCTCCTGATAAGAGCAGGAATCAGCCTTCATGACATCAGATCTCTTTGGGTAGGAAGGGTCGCCATGCAGAGCCCCCCAGGGGCAGAACAGACTTTCTCCCTGTCTGGCTACCTGTACACTCAGAGTATTTCTGCAACTGACAGGCTTGTGCCCCTCTGTATATGACTTTTGCATTTTAATAAACTGATAGGATCAGCTGTCGAGGAGCGTATGTTCTAAGGCTGAATTTAGAGCAGCTTGCATCCCTAAAATTTTAGGACCAATTTTATGACTTTTCAAATTAGATTAGAACTGTCACTGCTGTAAAGCTTCCTTTTAGATGCAAAAAACACCTCTGTGGATTGTCAGTGCAAAACAAGATCCTGGGTGTAATCCTCCATTAGCCCAAGAGATCCTGTATGCCCTCCTCAAGGGCAGCTCCCACACAAAGGCTCTTGCAAAGGGGAAATCTGAGCACAAATCATGGGTAGGAAAAACTACTCTAGTACTGAAAAGGGTACAGCTCAGAGTACAAGAGTTTGAGGTACTGCAGAAAGTCAAAGCATTACCATTTACCAGGCTTCCAGGTGGTTTAGGTTTAAGAAGTAGGTGTGAGATGTTATATGCTCTGTGACCCAATTTGCATCTTGGGCAAGAGAAATGGTGCTGTGTACTCTAAAAAACTTGTATGACAAAAATTAACATCATTATTTCCATTCTTCATGGATAGACAGTTAATAACATGATTTCCCCCAGCCTGGTATTTTCAGATATTTTACATACCTCACCAGTAATATATAAAAATATTTACAAACTGAAAAGGAGTTTTCACTTAGAAAGACTTTTATGCAAATCTAAAGAATATATCCTACCACTCGGGGAATTACACAGCAAGAATAGCCTTAAATAACATCTGTGCACTGGGGAAAACTGTTTTCTACACAGAAGAAAGGAAAAGTCTAACAGATCCTGAATAACACTTTTATAAACTTAACCTTCAATTTCAGTTTTTTATCTTGAAGGAAACAGGATTAAAAGTCTTGAATTATAGGTGACAGTTGGTGAATACTGAATATTAATACAAGCTACATAATACTCTACTGGAACTTAAGCTACAATTGTTGGTCATATATCATGTACCACTATCTTTAGAAAATAATTCCATAAATTAGAAGTTTCACACAAATACTCCTTTTTAGTTAAAATATAGCACCAAGGCTGAAAGAGCAAAGCCCTGAATGACTTCATAACCCATTTTAAACCAAAATGACTGTGCCTTGCTGAGCCCAGCTTTATAAAGTATCCTGCTGAGACTAATTAGGGTGGAGTAATAGAAGGACTCAGGTCAGCTCTGAGTTTTGTGCATCACAGATAAAAAAAGGAATTAAATCTCATTTAAGAGGCTAAGGGGAGAAGAAGGTGATGTGGTCTGGTCCCATCCTTGTCTTTCAGGAGATTGTTGAGGTTTTTTTGCTTTATGTTATTTATGAAAACATTTACAATTGTGTGACAATTTTAGGGATTTCTAGGGTTTATTCTTCTATAGCATAGTCTGCTTCTTGCTGAAAATGGAGACTGGTATTGCAGTGCTCCTAGACTTTCTGCTCCTCTTTATCATGAGCTCTGTATCACTAATTCTTCCATTTTTCTCATGGGGCTTCTGAGGTGGAAGTTCTCCTCTCTAGCTCATCATATTAGACTTTGATGTTTCCTTGTGAGAAATAGAGCTACTTTTAAAAGGCTCAGGTCTCTAGGTCTTTCTTCTGATCTTTTCTAGGTATAAATAAACACTTTTTTATTCTTAAGGTTTGACTTTACATTTTTGATATAGGATGAGCAGCTTAGAACTAGATTAAATAAAGTCTTCTATGAAAAAGAAGAGTCACTAGGATCTGTTAAAAGCTCCTTTAAACTTTTTGGATTGTTTGGTTTGGGGTTTTTTATTTTTTTCATTTGTCCCTGTTTTCTTAAAAATTTCACTGTAATAAAACTAAGATTTTTATGAACACCTGTTTGATTAATCCTCAAAAAAAAAAAAGTTTAGCTAAAAATGAGCCTGCCTTTCTGAAACCCCAGTGCTTCAATGGGCTTCTCATTATTGTACTGTCCATGTTTCCATCAAGTTGGACAACAAACTGGTATCTAGCATGAGATACCTCTGCAGTAAAGATAATGGCAAATAAAGCTGTAGTTCTCCCTCCCCTGAATACCAGTCTTGGCTGAATTATCAAGGCTGCATAAACAAAATAATGGAAGGGTAACCTGACATCAGTAAAATATTTAAAAATTAACCAGAGATATAAATCTGAGCTGGCAGAGCTGGACTATGAGAACAGAAGAACAACAGAACATATTCCTCTATTTCACAGTCCAGAAACAGAAGGGCAAAAGAGACAGAAGGGAAAAAGTTTTGCATTCTAAAGTCTCCTACAGCTTAACTATTCGATATATTGTATTGTACCAAGATACTCTGAAAAACTAAGCAAATAGAGTTGGAATTGCTTATGAATTGAATGCAGGTTCGTGATATTTCAGGCCTATTATTTACTGAGCATTTGCTGATGTGGTTTTGTTTCGTAGAACTGCATATTCAGTACATAATGGTGACACTCGGAGCGCGTTCAGGTTACATCAGCATATCTAGTGAAAAAGACTTCTAAGGGAAGAGATATATTATTTCACAGGAAAGGGGATAAATCTCTCTTGATACATAGGTATTAATTTAGGATTGTGAACTCGCGTTCTCTTCAAGGTCCACGGTGGATAGCAGGCTCTGTGTAGTGGAACAAATTCTGTAATACCTTCACAAGGCTCCCATCCCTGAGGAGCATCGATAATAGGGAGAGATATACCTTGTTTTTCAATTAGTGAAGCTGAAACAGGGTCTTTAGAAAGTGGTGAACAATAAAAACCCAGCAAGCAGGAGCGAATAGGGAAATCATAACTGACCTAGCTGTGCAGCAGACTCAACTCTTAATTGCCTTGCGTTATCGCTCCAAACGATTGGAAATGAAGCTGAATGTGTATCTGTATTGAACAGAGCTCTGCACACTGAGTATCAATACTCAGAGAATTCCAGTATGAACGGTACTGAAGGGATCTGAATATTTTTTTATCTGATCAATTAAGGCTGACTGCTGTTTAGCATATTTGAGGGAGCTTGCAGATGACAAAAGAAGTCAGGCAAACACAACTGGAAGGTTTGTATCCGATGCAAAACGTTCCACACCACTGACAGTTTCCAACGTTCCTTTGTTACAGTTAAACCTTTATACCTGGTTTAGCTAACTAACAAATACTTCTATCCCTTCAGGGTTAGTGTGGATTGCTGTCACGGAATATTGTTTTCTTTTTCAACTAAACAATTTGCTTGAAATGTAACTATTTGGTTTTTTCATTAAAACCTTGGTGGTTTGGGTTTTTTTCTTGTTCTACTAGACAAGAGTACACTTAAGGAAAGGTATCCAATCTTTTCATAAAGAAGATCTAAAAAATGTGGATAATTAAGGCAGAATCTTGTGGAAAGTAGCTATCTCAGCTATGAATGGTGAATTGGTCTGTTCCTGGTAGTGGATTTCATTTCCCTCAAACCAGAGTCCAAACCCTGAACTGCTTTGGACGAGAGGTCCCACACTCTTTTATTTTCTCTGTGAGGAAAACATTCAGATTAACACTATTGTGCAGAAACAGCAGTACTGAGTAAGATGCCTCATTCTTTCATGACTTGCTGTCTATCATTCTTCTCCTTTATGGAGAGGTAGGAAGAACCTAATCCATTAAAATAACATTAGACTAATATAAACATGTGTAAGTTATCTATGCTGTGCTATTAGAATAATTTCCTTTTGAATGTTGTATTGATTATTCTGGTCATCAGGGGGAAAAAACTGCATTGGAGGTTGAGTGCTTGACCACACAAGTGCCTCATTCTCAGATAGTGATGTAGGTGGTACACGAGGTAGCTCTTTGGCTGATTACAATGGATTGTCACAAAACCCATCATTTATCATTTTTACATCATAAATATTAGAAACTGTACAGTCATGCAGTAAGAATTTGTTGTGAAAAATCTTAGAATGTGAACAAAAGAAATGTAAAGCTGTTGGAGAAAACATTCTCATGCCTACTGCACAGGTAGGAAACAGAAAAAATGCAGCTTATCACTTGGAACACCTAATTCAAAGGATTGCATTCTTCCCTGGCTATCTCCCTCATTCATTTGCTGTGGAAATTGGACAGGACACCTCGTGTCTGTTTTCTGTGAGCTTCATCACTCCTGTTAGCTAGTTGGTCTTTCAGTAAGTGAATTTTGATCTCCGGGGCATTGTGAAGACCAAAACAAACTGAAACTATGACTGACTTCCCATTGCCCAGTGGTAAGTCTTTGTGATTTGCAAAATAACTTGCTAAAAATGGCCCCAGCCTAGACGTGTTGTAATGACTTAGCATAGGACTTCTTCCCTCATTACTCCACCATCGTC
>VWZY01003280.1:63616-141631 GCA_013399075.1 Chloroceryle aenea
TTATTTTTTATTATACTACCCATGCCTGTGTAAAACCTTTATTGAAAAACTGATCAGATTTTTAAAGTACTGTTACTGAAATGAATAGTAAATATTAACTTGCATGGACAGGCAAGTCTGATACAGAATTAGAAGTCATCTAGGCAGATACCTAGGGGTTTTTACGTCAGCTTCCTTACTACATGTCTTCAAGATATAAAAACCCACATGAAATTAAATGTCTTCCAGTGTTATACTGGTCATGTCCTCACTGGGTTTGACTTGCTTAGGAAACAAGCCATGTACCAGCTGAAAAGAGACATGGTATTTTTTCTTTGGAAATAGGTTTTATCTCTGAATACAAATCTTGTACAAAATATGTAAGGACAAACACACCAAATTCATGAAAATATACAGAAGCTAACATTCTTATATTGGCCTCTTAATCATCAGAATGGCCTATTATTGGGGCTTTCTTGTCCGGAGGGTTTGCGGTTTATTTACTTCATCTCCAAGGACACTTAATCATAAACTTACAACCAAATCCTAGAAATATGTAGCTGTTTAAATTGACTCCTCTGAGACATAACAGGCTGGCATTACGGGAGAGACTTGGCATATCAGAACTACTTATGGCTGGCACCTTCCCTTTTNCTGTTTTCTGTGAGCTTCATCACTCCTGTTAGCTAGTTGGTCTTTCAGTAAGTGAATTTTGATCTCCGGGGCATTGTGAAGACCAAAACAAACTGAAACTATGACTGACTTCCCATTGCCCAGTGGTAAGTCTTTGTGATTTGCAAAATAACTTGCTAAAAATGGCCCCAGCCTAGACGTGTTGTAATGACTTAGCATAGGACTTCTTCCCTCATTACTCCACCATCGTCACTGTTGTTAGATGCTACGTGTACAAGCCTAACAGTGGAAATGACAACACTGACCTAAGCACTGAAAATGCTCTCAGTAAACAGAATGGTGAACTGGTAGACTGGAGTTCTCCTCACTTTAGACAGGGCTGGAACACTGCCCTGTGAAGAAGGGCTGAGAGAGTTGAGGTTCTTCAGCCTGGAGAAGAGAAGGCTCTGGCAAGACCCTACTGTAGCCTTTCCACATACAAAGGAGGCTCAGAAGAAAGATGGAGAGAGGCTGTACAACAAGGCCTGTAGTCATAAAGAGGGGAGATTTAGAGTGAACGTAAGGAAGAAAGTTTTTCTTCTCAAACCAGGTTTGTTATGTGAAGCCTGGTGCGTTCACAGCACTTTCATGCTGTCACAACTTGTGGAGCTTGGTTGTTGAAGATGTTAGAATGCTAACATTGTCATTTCCATTTTTCTGCATTTCATTTTGATTGTTTTTAACGATGTGGCTACTCTGGGCACAGCAGAAGTAAGAAAACAGGATTTGCATTTAGAATGCTGTAAAATGCTGTATTTCTTTCGGTATACTTACAAAGGTACCATATACTCATTCATATAAATCAAGATAAGAATCCTGAAAAGAAAGCAATTTGATTAGGTACTAGATTAAAAACCTTACAAGACTCTGATCTAACAGCCACTAGGAACTTCAGTCAGGCTACTTCTAGGGCACTGTCTAGAGTGGAAAATTAAAATGACAGGTTTGAGAGATAAAGACAATCTTGTTCTTATTCAGGGTTCCTGCCAGTTTCTCTGATAGGAGGTATAATGTAATATTACGTACACATCTACTATGAACAGGGAGACTTTTATAGATATGTCACAGGGATACCAGTTGATGTGAAATAAAATAAATTACAACCTTGTAAAAAGTTCTATAATTTATTCTTAGAAGCTCTGAGAGACGTGGAGCAAAAAGTAAAGCTTGTATATTTTACCTAGTCTATAATCAAGGTAATAAACTATAGTTTTCAAGTACGGGAGATAAAAATTCTGCCCTTAGCTAAACTAATAAATAGTGTCATTAAAGCTTATGTAATTTTAATTAATGAATATCTAAAGCTTTTAGAGCATTTAATTTCTGGTTAATAGGTCTCGGTGACATACAAGTGAGTACATGACTGTCCTCTCCCTCTTTTCCTTTAGGTTACTTTCACCTTCTTTGAATCTCAGAGTCATAAAAAGTTACTCTTTATTTCCCCCCCCCTTTCTCATCCGATTCAATCATTACTTGATTTTCTAACAATTATGAAGAAATTCCACTTGAGGCTACAATAGATGTTTGCAGACTGCCTTTAAAACAACACAGCCTCCTCCCATCTCCTTCTGATAATGACATCAAGAAAACATTTATGGTTTAGAGATACTTGGCAAGGAACTGAATTCCATTCCTATCAAGTTTTACGGCTTTTATAGAGCCAGCATAGCCCATTTAATCTCATACTCATTCTATACATACTTTTTTTTTACTGGTATTTTCCTGCATACCCTCTTATAATTAGGAACTAGGCCCCTGAGGGCCCAATTAGCCAACATGTGAATGTAATTATAACCCTTGAAATGTTTTTTTCCATGTGTGTCTGTGATATGACTTTGACCGCGCATAATGTGAACCCGCTCGCAAGGAAAGTTAACCCCCTAATCATCTGTAGAGAGAGCTTTGCTGAGATTTATAAGAGGAATACAAATGATTATACAATAATCATACTCAAAATAGTGTAGTAAATATGTTCTGCTCCTGTGGCAGTGTGGAAGAAATAATCCCAGTTTCAGAGTCCTTTAGTACCTCTCTGTTTCCGCTGAATTGTCAGCTGACTGAAGAATAAGCTGTATTTAAATAGTTGAGGTTTAACCTGCATGTCATTTCAATGCTACTCAGAGGCCAGGGGTTACAGATTCTCCCATGCTCAGGCTGCAGAATGTGGGGAAAGTAAAAATCCAAATTTGTGAGATGTTATTCCAAATATTTTCTGAAGTCTGTTGTCACACGCTCGGAATTAATGGTGACAAACTTCCCAGGCATCATTATTTTTATTATACTTTATTATGTTATTTTACATTTATTGTACTATTCTATCTTTATATTAGTATTTATTATCATTTATACTTAGATATATAAGGTGTATGTATATATAAGGTGTATAGATATTTATTATANTTGCTTAGGAAACAAGCCATGTACCAGCTGAAAAGAGACATGGTATTTTTTCTTTGGAAATAGGTTTTATCTCTGAATACAAATCTTGTACAAAATATGTAAGGACAAACACACCAAATTCATGAAAATATACAGAAGCTAACATTCTTATATTGGCCTCTTAATCATCAGAATGGCCTATTATTGGGGCTTTCTTGTCCGGAGGGTTTGCGGTTTATTTACTTCATCTCCAAGGACACTTAATCATAAACTTACAACCAAATCCTAGAAATATGTAGCTGTTTAAATTGACTCCTCTGAGACATAACAGGCTGGCATTACGGGAGAGACTTGGCATATCAGAACTACTTATGGCTGGCACCTTCCCTTTTCATTAAAAATGAAGCACTCCAGCAGATGGGCTTCGAAGATATTTTTAAGATTTACGTGCCAGCCCCTGGGAGGGCTCCAGTGCAAACAGTTCCTTTACAGAGTCAGAGCGTGCTCGGTCAGGGGAGGGGACCAGGCAACCTGTTTGTCACACATTAGGGTACTTCCATGCGTTTGGTGGTGTTAAATTGCATCCTGCCTGTACAAACAAGTCATTTTAATAGGGGAAGGTTGGATCTCTCAAGTGCTTGTCCTGTACCGAATGTAGAGTTTAAAGACATAATAAAATAAAATGCACTGAAATAAACACCACTCTACAAATAAGGGGTTTAGTCATGTCACATCCAGGCTGAAAATGGCATGTTTGGTCTCGGGATTAATTTCGCAGTTTGGCTTTCTGCTGAAGCTACTGAACAGGATGGGAATATTGCCACTGACTTCAGTTGCTGTTTGAAAAATCAGTCCCCTCAGAGAGAACTTACTATCAAGGCAGTCTACCAGGGCATGCCATGATATATAAACAAGTGAAGTATGGAGCCATTTAAGAATAAATTGTGTCTAAAACTGCAAGGAAAAAGCAGTCCTTTTTTTCATTTCTCATTACATCTTCCTCGAGAAGCTGGTTTTTTCCTTGATTTGATTGAATTAATGATTTATACGTACAAAATCCTTTGGTATTTAAATACTAAAGCTATCAGGAATCCTTGGGAGTTTAAAAATGTCAGCAATTTTCACTGTTAATTCTCTAAGTTCTGTTAAGCTCTCACTTAAGATACTTAGCAGACTGCTGCAACAGGCTGAATCTGCTGGCTGTCTTCAAGGTCTCACCAAAAAGTTCCAGTGTCACCCCAGTGCGTCTCCAAACCCTCTCTCTGCTCACCTCTGATGGTGTGAGCCTTCTGCTTTACCACCTAAACTGTCACGTACAACTGGTCTTTGCACAGGCTTTCTGAGAAAAGCATTGCTCTTTAACACATATCCAGAGGCACGTGTCAAAACCACAAAACAAATCAGGCCTTTTCTGATCACTTTGGGACTTTGTGGGCATGAGACCTTTTTGTGCATCTTACCCTGCCTTTTTGAACCTTGCAGGTTTTCATGTCTGACCTTTAATCCACATCTGAAGAACGTTCCCCTGTCCTGCTGTGAAAGCAAAATTCTAATTTTCTCTCTACAGAACCAAAATTCTAGAGCCTGCCACAATTCTTTCTCTCATAGTTTTCAGAGTTGTTCATCTCTTTCCTTCCCAAGGTATTTTTTCATGCCTTTGGAGATCGGATTGTGGAAATACACCAACCTCTTGCAGGTAAGACATGAGAAAATTAGCTCTCCTGAGTCCACCTTTTCTCCAAAGCTGTTTCAGCCTCTATGGACTTCTACTAAGATTTAGTAGCAGATCTTTCCTCAGATCCATGAGGATTTTTAGGAGTTTTGCCTGTGAAGTCACACACCTAGCTGCGCATACTCAGAAACACTGTAATGTTCTAACTCTGCCTCATTAGTTCATTAATTCTAGATAAGTTTCCTAAATTATGACAAATAGCAACTTCACTAATGACAGGGGGCTTCTGTGCTGCAGGGCAAGTCCGTTAAGAAATGAATAGGAGACAGGATCATGTAGTGTCTTGCTACTCATTAGATATTTATGATATTAGGCTGCCTATAAATGAGATACTCTAGGATCTCCTAGTAAACTAGTTTAAACAGTTGATAGCTTTTTTAGGTTCCTAAGCTGAAGAGAAAGAGCATTTGCAGCTAGGAAGATTTTCAGCTGCTAGACACAGATCAAAAATGTTTGCTGATGTTTGCTGTCTTTTAAAAAACACATTCATGTATCTTGACTTTGTTCTCAGAGTGTTGCAGGGTAGCCCTGTTCATTAAACTGGCCCATATAATGTTAAGTGATGTAAAGCACGTTACAAAAAAAAAAGCTGGAGTATTTACAAAGGGTTTGTAATCCAAATATGTCTGGGAATCACTTACTGGAAGGTAATGCCAATAGTCACAACAGTTTAGCTCTGATGGTGACCATTGGTGCTACCAACCTCAATTACCCCCGAGTCAGTGACTGCAATAAAGCAACTGCCTCAGTTGTTGTTTGGTTGTTGTTTTTTGTGCTTTTTTTAAAAATACCTGGATATTTCTGTTCTCTTAAATAAGCCAAAAAGCCAGTGCTCCAAGTTTCTTTAAAGCTGTGTGACATAGAGCCACTTGCAGGTCTTGAGTTACTCACAGTGGCCTGCTATGGTGTAACTCCTGCAGTATTTGGTGATCACTAGCCATTTTTCTTCCTGTTTCTAAAATTACAGGTTTCTTCACTTGGCTGCTAAAGAGCTTGTTTATATCTCTGTGGATTCTCCTCACATTATGCAGTTGGACCAGCAGCAATAACTGTAGCAACAATATGTCTATCAAGAACTGAGGAATCAGCAGAAAAAGCGACAGCAAATGCCAGTTATTCATCATAATCATCATCATTAGCAGAAACATAAGATCCAGAATGAACTCCTAGAGGACTCATTTGTTCTAAATAGCCAGTTGTTTGGATGGGCAGTGTGGTGTTTTTGTAAGGCTTCCTCGTGCACTTAGAGGAAGAAAAATGAATGTTTTGGGGAGGGAGGCTGTTGAGCTTTTTTGGGGTGTGGTGACTGTTGTTTTCAATTAGAATAGGAAGTTTTATCCTTTTTATCCAAAAGGTTATCACTTCTCCTTGCAAAAAGACCACGTATAAACTAGTGCTGGTATAATAACAGTTCTGTGGAATCAAATGCTGTTTTCAGGGAATGGAACATTCATTTGTTGACACTGAACTTTCAGTCACTTATATAATGAGTGGAGAAAAGTAGGATGCTGAGTGCCTTGAATCACTGTCTAGGGAAGCTGTTTTGTCTCCTTTGGCTACGAAGGGATCTTCACTCTTGTCAGATATTACTAATAATGGCAAAATTAAGTGTGCCCTTCTGCACTGATGAAGTCCTAGCTCTTCATGCAAGGAGAAATCTTGTGAGTGAAATAATATCAAAAACATGCATGGATTATAATGCAAGAATAAGGCTCAGCATCCTGAATTCTAGGGTACAGTAAGACAAAGCAAAACAAGGGAAATGACAATAGAGATGAAATATTTACAACATTGACATTAGATGGGAAAAAATGACACCTGAATTGAGGATTCAGTTGCAAAGAAGGTGGCACAGTAAGGACCTAGAGGTTTCAGGAGGTTTACTGCAATCATAAACTACCTGTATTACTAAGGTTAAGGCACAGTGAACAAGCAAATAGGGTTTTCTGTGTGAATTAAGTAAAAGATTCTCCCTTAGACTGATGGATTGTAACAGTCCTTCAAACACAGATGAAATCAACAGCAGATTTCAGGGAAGAACCTGACTGGAAAAGAGAAACCCATGCTGAGATTCATGCAGCTGCCACTGGCTCAGCTATCTCTGCACTATATCACAAGTGCTACAAAGCAGCCCTCAGTTCATTTGAGTTTGGCTTTTCCAGACAAGGTGTTTCGTTGTTCTTATTTTAAGTAAGGGATGCTTTTCATATTTGCAGCTGACTTTGACCATGGCCAATTCTCATTTCTCCCAAAGGACTGCGTCGTTTGCCTAGAGGTTTTATTTCCAAGCTGAAAATTCATGGAAACACAAAACCTACAAATATTTGCTACTACAGTTACACTGTAGAGTCTCACAAAGTTCCCTTTGGAGTTTACCATCGACCTGTTTGAGGTTAGAATACAAAAATACTGAACTTAACTGGAGACCAAGGATCAAACCACTACACTTTCTATTGCAGTGAAAGGTTTTGTAGTGCATTAATCCCAGGATGTGCATGTGTAACATCTGAACTGGTTACAGCATTAGGATTAACTTTTTAATTACTGGTGAATGCTTGTCATCTATAAATATTTATTAAACTAGAGTCACGTGTTTTCAGTGTTCCTCATTCTCACTGGGCCCCAGTTTGGCCAGAGGGATCTAGAGAAGTGATTCCCAGGTGTGAATCCTTTTCTTTGTTCTGAAAGTGCAGAATTTTAAGAGCTACATGTTGCATGGTTATAGGGTCGTGCCACTACACTCTTCTAGGTAAGTGCATTGCAATCAAAGACAAATTACCTCCAAAAGAACATTCTGGAGGAGTAGTTTAGAATTCTTTCTAAGGAAGAGAATCATATCTGATAAATCCTATCAGCCTCCTTAATATTAGCTCCTCTTGGAATTTAAAATGGAACAATTAATCAGGCTCCTACCAGTGTGACTCGCTAAGTACTTTGTGTGATCCTATTTACACATTTTGCAAAGGACAGTTGAAAAAGATTTTCATCTATTCAAACACATCATATAAAGTTTAATATTTGGGAAGAAACAAACAAACAAACAAAAACCCACATCAAAAAAACCCCAAACAAACAAAACCCAACCAAGCAAACAAAAAGCTGAGTGTTCTCACGCCCCAATATCTGAATACTAGAAAGAATTCAGGTTTTGGAAGTGTGGAGAATAAGGAACATGACAAAAGTGTGTTCAGAAGTAACGCAAAGTCCAGTGAACACCAATCAGTTCTGGTTTCTCCTCTGGTCAAATATTTTGCTAGACCACTGAAATTAGTTCACAGCTAGTTTGGGACAGATCTCTTTCATGTATAATCACTGTAGAAATAGCACCTACTGCTTTAGCTAGTTTCACAGAAATTAAAGGTGGTTTTATGGCTTCATGAATGTACATAGCACAGACAGATGTACTGAAACAAGCAAGTAATATAAATGGATGTCAGGAAAAAATGAACCACATGTTACAGGTTATTTAACCGCCAGCTTCTCCCATCAGACATGAATACTTAAACCACAATATTTTAGTTATCTAACATGAAGAAATGTGTTCTTTCACTTTGCTATGTGTTGGCCTAATCCAGTCATGGCTTCACACAGTAAAGCTTTATCAACAGCCTTTACTGTCATGTGTTTATCTTTTTCATTTCACCTACTTCCACTACTAAACCATGTGGGATTGGCACCTCATCTGCATGTCTTTTCAGTGCCTCCAGGGATGGTGACTCCACCACCTCCCTGGGCAGCCTGTTCCACTCTTTAACAGCCCTTTCAGTGAAGAAATTCTTTCTCTATACACAGGTAAAAACTGAGGTGCAAAAAATTACTGTCTTTTTAATGTGCATTTCATATGCAAATGCAATTTTATACCCTCCCTTAAATACGTTACAATAATGTTAACAATTCTAAGTTTACTGTGAAATTAATCCTTAGCAAATGCAAAATTAAGTAGTACTTGAGAACTGTATTTCCAGTGAGATCCCAACTCTGAGCGTATACAAGCAGTGACAAGGGATATCAATCACTTTTAGCATCATAGCAATTTCTCTTCTGCTCTCTTTCTTTTCATTTAACTGTCTCATAAAAGAGTAGCAAATGTTGAAATCAGCACACGGTTCAGATTAAATACTCCTTTTTTTTTGACATTTGCATGCCAAAAAATCTGAAACATTCCCCTTAAAAGACAGGGTTCGTACTCATTAAAAGATCCTGTTTGCCCTAAATACTTTTGGAATTATACCACAGAGATTTCCATGGGTTCAGTGGAATGAAATGAAATGAATTATTATGATCAATCATGTTTCGTACAGCAGTGGCCAAGTTGTGGTAGCTGAAGTACAGAGGCAGAGGGGCAAAGGCTCTTCCTAAGCTGTTTCTAATCTAAATGGATGAGATGGAAAACATGGGTGAGGGAAGAGATTTAGCACAAGCAAGTGAACACAGAGACAGTAAAAAGTGGACACAATTTCCTAAATGATTTCATATGAAAAGAAATGAAGGATTTATCAGGAGAGGATCAACGGAAAAGAACATGCAAGAAAAGTAAGTGGGTTCTCTAAGGGTGAAGCAGGAGTAGGGAAAGCAGAAGATGGAGGCAGCATGGCAAGAGATCTGAAGCAAAGGAGACTCCCTGCAGTTACTCGTGTTTGCCTGAGTCCATCCAGGTACTTTTCCTCATTTGTTTTTTTGTCTCAAGCTCCAGGGAGAAAGTGGTAAGAGATGCAGTGAGGCATCAGCTGGGTTCTAGTCAAAGGGGCAATTCTTTGGCATGGTGTCAGCCACATGTGGTTGAGGAAAAAAAGGAGTCATACAGAAAACATTGATCTGTCTCTAATAGAAGCACTTCTTAAGGCTCTGTGTTCCTTAAGTGGGCTGCATACACGATGTGTAGCTGTGGCTCAGCTGTATCTCCAGGATAGCCCAGGCTCTCTGCACTGGGGAAGCTTAAGTGGTTGCAAAATAGATGCTTCAGAAATTTTAGATCTCTCTTAGTTAAAGCCCAATAATGTTTTGCTTTCAGAAGCTGAAAAAGAAACATAAATAATAAATAATATAGTGATCTTTCTGTGGGTATTTGACTAGAAAGTAGATTAAAATCTTAAAATACTGCTGAAGTTGTCAGGGCAAAAAAAGAGTCAAATGTAAAGGCTGAAACCAATCAAAGCTCTTCATGTCAGGCAGCAGTATTTTCTCCGGAGCTAATCTATGCATGTTGCATTTATCATCTAAACAGCTCTGGTACTACAACCAGTGATGATATTATATCACCAAAAGAAAGGGGGGAAAAATTTCTTAGAGATGATCATTTATCTGCCTTTTCCCTTCTCCTATTCTTCTTGGAATGCCATTTCCATTTAGCTCACATTTAAAAGGAAAGGAAAAGCAAAAAGGGGACAAGGTTCCAAATTTGACATCTGTCTTTCCATCCCCTCCTTTTTTTTTTCCCCTTTGTTTTCTGCAATGCCGTTTTAATTTTAGAAAGAAATTCTAAATTGACATTTAAATGGTGGCAGGGCAATTCTCATTCTCTGCCTTGTGAAATGGTCTCTGAAATGTACAATTATGCTGTCATCTTTAGCACTCCACATTGGACAGAGTTTAATTATTAATGTGTTTCCCTCAGAGAATGACTCGATCATGTCACAACTCTAGACAAATACAGCTAATGCAAAATCATAAAATATTCACTTGAATACTGCTGAACTGACAGGAAATTAATTCTATGAACACTTTTGATATTACCAGAAAATTAGTTTCAAATGCATAAGACTGAAATAAATGTGTTCATAATTTGCTCAAGGGTAACGCTCATCTTGCAATCAGTTGGTGTCTTTTTATAAATGTTACAAGTATTCAACATGGCTTTATGATAAAGAGGACAGCTAATGTAATGTATTATTTGTAGACAGTACTTCCCTTGTAAACAGCAGGGAGTGAAGAATTGCGCTCTCAGAAATATTTAAACTCCAGAAATATTCTGCAATTTATCATCTTGCGGTACCAAAAATACACCTCTTTTTGAGTAGTCCCAGGAGGGAGCAGGAGCTCGGGAATTTTGTAGCAATGACATGGTAGTCTTTCACATCTAAATTATCGGGTTGAGTTTTATTAGCCAGATTGGAAGTGACTGAAAGTCATTACCACTCTGGAAGTTGCAACCAACGTAGTCAGTGGAAAAGAATCAGGCTCTGCTTACAGGCAAAAGCCTGTGTAGCAAATGTCACTATCACAGCGTACTCTCCAGCTGGATGAATAAAAATGCAGATGCATTGTGACAATTTGCATGAACAGAAACAGCAAGTTCAGTTGTTGTTACTTGTGGCATATCATTACCAGATTTTGAAGAGCCAGAAACCCAAAGAAAACAAAAATTCAGCAATTTCCCAACAAAAAATGATTAGTCTGAACTGTTGATGTGTGTGTGAGCTACGTGCGTTTGCCATTCCCTGTGTGTTTGTTTCTGGCTTTCTACCTGAGTAATTGTCCTCATCATGGCACGTGCAGAAACCACATGCAAGGAGTATTTGCAGGAATGGGCAAATAGTTGAGCAGGCTACTTGTCACTGAATCAGGGCCACTGATTACATCTCAGGCGGCGTGGCAGATAATCCTGAACAACAACAAGGAGTTCTTTTCAGCATATTTGAGATAAATATTACTCGAGGTGAGTAATTTCACAGCTCTCGTGGGCACCTTTGGAAAGCTTCCTCAGAGAGGCCAAGCATTAAAGCACCACGGAGACTAAACTGTTTTTCAGGGTTAATCCTGCATTCCTTTTTGCAGCACTAACCAAGGTTATGTAAAATAGGGAGGATGAATGTAGTGGAGCCACATGAACTGGGAGAGCTGGTATTAGAATGCAAAACAGTGCAAGGACCATCTCGGGTCCATTCTGCTGTTCTTAAAGTACACGGAGTGATCTACCTGACCAAAACATTCAAGAGGAGATGATCACAAAGGTCTAAAAGATGGTTGTCAAGGCAATGGCTTCAGGATTTCATAGACAGAGCAGAGGGCTTGTCTCTGGCCACTGTTTTGATGAGCTACAACAGAGGAGGGCAGACTGATTCCCACTGATGTCATGTTCGACCAACAGAAAGCCCCAATGTCTATATATCCATGTCTGTATATCCATGTTTCTGCAAGATATTTCAGTGCAGAAAAAGAGATACCTCAATCTCCCCCAGCAGTTCATCTGGAAATTCCCTAAACACCACATCTAAGAACAATGGCTGGTTTGAAACTGGAGACTAAAAAACTCTCCCCAGAACATCTTTTCTGCTCTGTCTGTATGGCTGCATAATAAATACACCATTAAAATATGCAGTGTCATTAATGAACAGCAGTGCTTTGCACAGTTTAACTGCTTAAACTTTTTATTAAAAACCAGAGGAAATGAGAGTATTCATTATGCTGTGATGTTGCTTCCTATCATTACAAATAGGTCTAGTTCTTAGAATTAAGATCTCTGTATAATAGGGAAGGTATAGCACAGTACTGAGGGGATCTGCACTACAGGGGGAGAAAAAATCCAGCAGTTTACACGATAATAAAGAAGGCAGACAAGAGACAGTAACTATCTCCAGCTGCAATTTGGTTTGCTAGGGGTTTCAGCTGAAGCTATCCTGAAGTAAAACTTGAAATGCATGCATCATGTGAAACAAGTTTACATGCTCAAGCACACTCCAACGCATACTGACCTCTCTTGAGTTTGTTTTTTCTGTTTCCAGGTAAGTGTTTTTTGGGTAATACCATGTCTGTGCAGTACATGCTGGCACTTTGAGTTAGCAGCTCTCAGGTAAAGCAGCAGTAAGCAGGATGCTGGTCCATATTTGATTC
The DNA here is from genome assembly GCA_013399075.1 of Chloroceryle aenea. Lineage (NCBI taxonomy): Eukaryota > Metazoa > Chordata > Aves > Coraciiformes > Cerylidae > Chloroceryle > Chloroceryle aenea. The sequence goes on from VWZY01003280.1 coordinate 76,209, forward strand.
CACCCACGCAGTAAATTATTAAACATCAGCCTATGGATGCTAGTGAGGGACTGGCTGCATAAAAACTTTGAGAGTAATTACACCATCAATTCTCTAGATTTTTTTAATTAAGAGAGAAAATTTGCAAACAAAACCAAACCAAATCTCTTCCTTTTAAAAACAAACAAAAAAGAAATCTCAAGTGGCTGCTTCGCTCTACGTTTGAAGCAAAGCCTCTGTAAAAGGGAAAAAAGAGATGCTATCTGAAGGTGAATATACAGGCAACAGGTAATAAAGGAATAAGCTGCTATCCACTGGACTAGAAAAACAGCCTCTTATTAACTTCAGCCATCACCAATTCATCTCTCCAACCTCACAGCCAAGTCAGTGTGGATTTCTAAGCAAAGCAGCAGATAGATGGAGCTGATACCCCAGTCCTCATGCTCCCGAGGCTTCGTAGCTGAATGCACTTGTCACTACTCATTTTATACCTCAAATATATTCCTCAAATGTTTAAATGACTTAATTCTAAGAATGGGTTTCACTAAGAAGTGTGAAGAATCTCCAGTTTACTGTTGCATAAAGTTCTGGGTGGAGGTTTTTTTCCACTAGACAGTATCTAATTTTCAGTGGGTAAACTCAGTATTATAAACCATATGAATTCAAGAGATTACATTAGAAAATTATATATATTTTTTTTCAGCATATGCTCTCAGTGATAGAAAGGCTTGAAGTAACTTTAAGGTATTCTTTTGTTCCCATGTCATCCAAGTTTATGAAATTAAATGCATATCACAGTTCTGCTTAAAGAAAAATAATAGAAATTAGTAACCTTGAAAACTTCATTCAGATTTGGAATAATACTGTATTCAAAGTACATTAAAAAAAATATATGAAGTGAAAGAAGAATAAAAAGAATCACTGGTTAAGATTTAGCTGTCTCTAGGGAGATATAAACCTGCAATGGGCTGAACTGTCATGTTGCCATCCACTTCAGGCTGGTAGAAAGGGTGTTTCCAACTTCATTTTGCTACAAATCTTGGAACTTCATTCTGCAGCTCCTGGGACTCTCAAATCTATAGAAAGCACTACCACTCATGCAAAAAAATAGGAATACATAGATTTCCTTAGAGTGCTGCCATCTTCCTAGCAAAAACAAGGTTTGTACCTTAGCATGAGCAGATAATCTCTATCTAACCTGTGCCTCTCAGGACCTCGACGCTTGCTTTACATTGCTTTTCTTCTCTCCCTTAGCATTGCTGTGCCCACTCACCCCACCTATGCTCTCAGATCTTCTCTTTTAACCTCTTTGGATTTCACTGAGAATAAACTTACTGGAAGAAGCGAGAGGAAGCTGTGAATCACTCTGCCAAGGAGGGAAAAAAAAAAGAAGTTATAGTCTGGCCACTTTGAGTTGCACTGCCATCTCCAGATATGTATTAGCTGAGGTTGTGGAAGTTTTGACCTGGTCTTCAGCAACATCTCACTAGTCTGCCCTGCTAAAGGGACTTAAAAGCATCAGCTGGAAACAAGCCAGGAAAGAAGCAGTCTGGGCAAACCCTGTTCAGTGGCTGGGATGTAGGACAGTATATAATAGGGAAAATAGGGAACAGCGTATCATAAAACTATTACCAGAACTAAACATTCAAAATAACCTATTATTATTCGACTTGGGAACCCCAAACAACCCCTTTAAATCAACAGACAAACGAGTAAACCTGTTTATGAGTTTTCAAACAAGTCCACTTAGCAGATTCTTACTACATGCACTTGCCAGTCTTTGTAAGCATCCTTCCAAACAATGCCTTTAATCACTTCTATTTACCCAGAGTCTCCCTGCTAGAAAATCAGTGCTGAATGGCTTGTATTAATGGCTCGTGATGCACTGAGGATGAGTCTGAACTGCAGAAATGCCTTGGCCCATCCACGATTTGGCCAGAGCAAAATGCTGCAGAACTGAGGATGATGGGCTGTGCAGCTGCTCTTCCTTGTGCTGCAACACCTCAGCAATGCCAGCCTTTCTACCCTTCTCTCTCTCAATAAATCCAGCCCAAGCAGAAGTCTAAATTGGCCACTAAAATCAGTATGACACTGAGACTTTTAGACCAGAAAAAAACAGAAAAGAAAGAAAAAAGGATGTTTTATGGAAAGAGGCTTTAATTCCTGAGCCCAGTTCTGTTTACTCATTTCCCTACTGTCTTCTGTCATCTTCTGGCAATTTGCTCTCTTACAGTAGCATGACTTTGTGGTCTGTTCACCAATTTCACTGCACAGTTTAAAAATCCATGAAGCAAAAATAAAAGCTTTATAGATAACTGAGGAAAAATGCCAGTCTCTGCTGGAGTCCTCTGACATCAGAACCAGATGGGGCTTCAGCATAATGCTTTCAGCAGAGGATGAGGGAAGGCACGACATGAAGAGCATTAGTGGAACAGTCATCAAATGCTTTGTTGCCATGTAAGTGACATACCAGTGTTTTTCAATACCACCAAAATTTGGGATTTTAATAGACCAAAGGAAGTTTTATATCCAGGAAAAATAAAATTGCTGATTTTAAGCAATGAGTATTTTTCTCATGGGCTTCTCACACCAACCTGACTGAATTTGTAGATACTGGGCTCGTACCAGTAGGATCTATTAGTACTGAAAACATTTATTTTGCAGCACATTCCCATTATTTATGTATCCTGATTTAATAATGTTCACTGTTTTGTGGAGAATGACAAGAAAAAATAAGAGCCCCTCCAGAAAGACTGGCCCCAAACACCTGAGTATGCTGCTTCTAATACAGTTTGTGCTTTGTTTATTTTCCTAGTGGTTTTACAATGTGCCTTCAATTGATTACTTGCAAATATAAGGAGAACATTCCCAGTCCTTTCATTTTTAATACAGGAGAAAACTGGAGGAAAGAGTGATAAAAACAAGGGTCTACATAGAAAATTGTGGTTATATATGTACATATTTCTCCTTATAATGGCTGTATCTGAACAAAAAAAGACCTGTCTTCAGCTGGTAGAAATCTCTACTGCCTTATTATAGGACCAGCTGGGAATATTTTGACAGAACATTTTATCAGAGATTATAAAATGCCAATGCATCCAAGCAAAATGTTTTACAGAAACCTGACAAATTCGACAATTTTATTTCAGGAAGAAAAAGACGTTCTGTTAAGGTCAGAAAATTTTGTTTTGACATTTCCAAACTGAAATGTTTGGCAAGTTTTTTAATGATCATTTGAAAATTTCTTTTGTATTGAAGTTCAGCCTTCAAATCAGAGTAAAAAGAGAACTAAAAAAAAAGTGTTTCATGGAAAGTTTTGAAAGAATCATCATTATACTCTGCATGGTACGTGATGAAAACCATTAAACTTCTAGATAGACATTTGCTTCTTGGGGAATTCCATATCAACTTCAAAGCACTTGGTTTAATACAGCTGAAGATTTAATTCTCCTAAGGCTTCCTTTATACCAAAGAGTGAGAATTTCCCATATCACCAGGGAGCAGTAAATAGGTAACAGCCAGCAAAGATGCTAATTATGATTGATACAAAAAGAGATGTACGTGTGGACCCAAGTGTGTGCAGATGGAATTCTACAGCAGAGCAACACTTTATGTTGGTCTTTGAGAGTGAAAATTGGCTTGGAATGCCATAGAGGAGGGAAAAAAATGAGAGGATGGTTAATGCTGACCCTCTTTTGGCTACAACTTAACCCCTCTACTGGGAAGAAAGGTTTGATTTCACTGGTTTGTTAAAGCCTATTTCAAGTGAGGGGGGAAGTTTATGCCAGTGGCTTGATTTCAGTGGGTTATTAATATTGCCAGTGCTGTCTCACCAAGGAGCAAACAGCTGGGAGTGCTCCATCCAGCGAGTGCCCTGCAGTTAGCTCTGCCCCAGAAAGCTACAGCAACAGGAGAAATTATTTGGGAAGGTGTTCTGTAATTTTCAGAGCTGGACTAGACACGAACGTTGCAAGCATTTAAAATATTTCCCTCTCTGCTTTTCCTGCCCCAAAAGCCTTTGCAATGAATGTGCTGAGAGGGAAATGAGCTGAGTATTGCAACAAGTGCAGGATGGAAGCAAGAAAAGCAGAAAGCATGGTTTGTATTAAAGGATGAAACGCCACCAATGCCATTCATGTGTGTTATCTCAAAAGACAATTTTGCAAGCAGTAAAAATCCAGCACCAGCTATTCAAATGTGTCTCTGGGGCATGATGCTCCCTCCCCTCGACGACTCTGTTGCTCCCTCCTTTCCACAGTTTCCCCTTTCCTTTGGAACCATCGAGGGGATGAGGGGCTTTTTCTTTTTTTTTTTCCCTTCAGAATGAGTAGCTTTGTTCTTCCTTTATAGAGATTTCCAGACTACACTTTCTGATCCTCTGTCACCTTTTACCTCAAGCCTCCCTTTCACTTTTTCACCTCAGCCTGCTGCTTTGCTTTGTGCTTTAGGCCTGTCTCTTTTCTTTCACTCCTCACATATCTTCTGTCTTTTTTTTTTCCTGGTGTTACCACCCCTCTGTCTCCTAATGCTTTCCCACCTCCTTTAATGCAAACATGTCTGGTTTTGACACAAATGCCATTGCTCCTATCCTCCACGTTGGTGATAGATCTGTAAAAGACTGCTCTTAATAAATATCATCCATAATAAAAACTCAGTTATATAACACAGTGCTTATCTGCAACCATTTTTCTGGCACAGCAATGGAAAATATATTTTCTGAGTAAAGGGGGCAGGAGTTGCACTATTCATAGCTCACACTAAAAGCAGAAAAAGCTCTGATTTGGTTGGAAGGCAGCTTTTTCACATGGAAACATTTGAAGTCTCCAACAGTTTGGCAATAAAGATCTTCAGCAAATGTAATTCTCATACCAGGGATCTCCAAAAGTGAAAAAAACTACAATCTGGCTTGGAGCTGCACTATAGATTACTCTGGTTTTCCCCTTTCCTCTGCTGAAAGGGATGTGTCATCAGTGTAAGCTTTTGGGATGGCCTTTGAAGATTTGTCTTTTAAATAAATGGACTTCAGAAGGAAGCCCATTTCATTTCTGCTTCAGAGTTACAAATGTAGAATCGAAGTTTGAAGATCTGAAGGCTGATGAGAGTGAATAGTTTAGTTTCTAGGTATTTTGGAGACCATCTGGGTACTGTCACAGAACATTCAACCAGCTTTGAAAAAGTTTCTCAGTGTATGTCAGACCCAGTTCTGTTTTGGCCTGCAGATCCCACGCAGTATTGCAGCCAGATCAGGTCAGACACTTTGTTCATCCAGGAAATAAGGTAATGCTGACATCTCATGAAATCAGAATGCAGGCATAATTAAACAGATTTCACTGGTGCATTTCAAAAATCTAAGTTTGCATAGGTTTAAATCCTGATTTTTTTAAATTTGAAATGTTATTTTCTTTTATTGGGAGGGAACATACTTTCTGTATTTTCCATTTCTCCTCATCTCTTGGAAAAAAACATTTCTTGACTACCTGCTGCTGAAATGCTGATATTGTCACTGTAGAGTATTTATCAGTCCTCCCAGGAATGCCTGCTGTGGATGTCTACATGCTTATTAAAACCCATACATGTACACATACCTATGTACATAGCTGTACTTACAAAATACTGTAGCCATTTGGCACTTACTCCAAACTTCAGATTAGTGAAGTTTTAGTGGTGCTATTTTAAAGTAATAATCAGATGAATGGTCCCTGTTACCCTGCAAGAAAAACAGAGGCTAAGATAGCTCTTAAGAGTAAGAAGTTCCATGGTAAATCCATAGCTCAGTGATAAGTTTTTAGTCAGCCATTAACACATTTTACCATAAAAATAGGCACTGTTTCAAAAAACCTGGTCCTAAAATGACTGGGTTTGCAATGAATTGTCCTTTTCCTATGGTCTTTGGAGAACTGAGAATGCTGCAAGAAATTAACATGCTGTTTTCTCTCTTCAGATATCTGTAGTGAAGGCATTGTATAAAGGCTCAAGGTTCCAGCTTGTTTAAAATTAAGCAAACTGCAGCTGCTTGGAGACTGAAATTGCAGTAACTATTTTAAAGCCTGCAGCATAATAGGTCAGGACAGGAGATGTGAATGCCTGTCTTTATTTTGAACCACAGATTTAGGCTTCAGCACAAAGCTGCAGCTACCTTCACTACCAGGACATTAAGTCTGAAACACTAGAGCTGTTTCTTATATGGTAACTTTAATAATTATGAACTTGTTATACATCCTACCCAAGGCATCAGAAGGTACCAGGATGGTGTCAGTGCCCACGAAGCGTTACTACATTTGCATGTTTATGGAGCCAAGCAGCAAGGAGCAATGTGTGTTGGATTAGCTACACTGCCATGCACTACCCTTGTAGATCCTGTATGAAAACTTCAATAACTCTTAACTTCTGACCTTACAAAAGGATCTCAGCATGAAGCTCTGTAGCTGTAAGACATTCTTTGAATAAATAGTCATGCATTATTTACACCATAATTTAAAAACCAGCACTATCTTCCTTAAAAGACAACCACTGGAGGACAGGAGTCATTAGAAACACAAGGCTACAAGAATGACAGAAAGTCACAACTAATGGTCCCACTTTCAATGTCTGCTTTCAATGTTTACCAGACAGAAGTCTACTTAGGGCTTCTGTAGGCATCTCAATAAAGTACCTAAATTATTGAAAGTAGGTACACCCCTGAAGTAAAACTTTACTTGAGAAAGTGTGTTGGAATTAATTATTTCAACAGCTACTGAAATGCACATCAATTCCTAATTATGAATGTCTATTGCTGGAGGACATGGCATGTGACTCAACATAATACAGAGCTGAAACCTTTTGGGATTCACTCCATGCCCTTCAGATTATTGAACTACCATTTTCATGATACTAAAATAATAATTCATCTGATGTTTCATCATGAATGACAGTTATTGGAAATTTACAGTAGATAGCTGCTAAAAATCCTCGTTGTCAGTTACACTGTAGGTTAAGGTGGACCTGCATCTGAGACAGAAGAGTCCCTAAACTTGGGCCTGATTATGACCTCAGAGGTGGTCATTCCAAACTCTGATGCTAGACACAGTGTCTATAAATAGCTGTCTTCCCAAGGGAGGGTAACTCTGAAGCAGGTTCAGAACCCAACCGTTTTCCAGCACAAGTGCAATTATGAAAGAAAAAGTAGCTGGGGGGAAGGAAACTGATTAACATGCTAGTTCATGGAGTAAAATTGTCATTGCTAGATAAGAAATAACCAGGTTTTCATTGTTCTGGTTTATCCACTAATTTATGCTTACTTCAGACAGTATTAGAGAGAACAGCAAATTAAATTGAGAAGCAGTGCCTAATTGGGGAAGCAAAGAAACCAAAGTTACAACACCTAGGAACTCTGCTTGGCTCTCTCATCTCCTTACTGCGTAACCTTCAGCAATTTCTTCAGCCTGTGTTGCCCTACAGAGTTGATGGTGTTCATCAGACTTCATAAAGTGAATATTCATCACGAAGGTCACTCCACACAGACAAGTGTTTGGGGTTTTTTTAATGTAATAATAATACTACTGCCATTTCTTGTCTGATACATCCCTCTGACATTAACGAGGCTGGCAATTTTTCATGGCTTGATGTGAACAAACACTAAATGGTGCTGTTAATGAGATAGATATATAGATATACTTGGAGGAAAAAAAAAAGGTGAAGTAATCGTGTTCTGAGCTGAGTAACTCCCCCAAAAGGGTTTATTAAGCTGTGTTATGGCTTAACAGAAAACTCTATTCAGGTTATTAATGCACTGAAATAACTGATGACTGGGATGCTTGTGAGAAATAATTGTGTTAAATTATTGTGTAAGGAGGTTATAACTGGAAGAAAATCTTTAAGTGTTTGGATAAAACACGCTGAGATGGCTGTATTGGCTTCTATTAGAGTATAAAATAAGGTGATTAGTGAATCACAGTGCATGGCTGTACAGAATGGCTCAGTGTTTTGAAGCTACCATACAGCTTTGTATGCAGTTGACTAGGTTTGCTTAACATCAGTTTGGCTGTCCTGATTCCTTTCAGAGCAATACAATTATGTCACTCTGTGGATAGATGTGGAGACATTTTTACTCTTGAAATAAAGTGTTTTGCTGACTCATTTGCACAAATGCTGAGAAAACTTTTCTAATCCTATGTACATGCTTTTTTCAGCAGGCTGCACTTTGCTCCTGATCGGTGGGTTGTTTGGGGGGACTGACAGCATCACAGTCCTATAACCACAGGATGGGGAGGAGGGTGGGAATGGCCAGAGCAACCCCGGCTCTGCAGGTAAGGCAGGGGGCTGTGACGCAACTGATGAGCACTGATGCTGCTCCAGCTTACCCAGGAGGGATACTGTGACTCACTCCTGAAGCCAGAGGCTTCCAAAAGTATCCTTTGCCTTTCAAGAGGCTGCCAGACCATGCCAAGCAAACCTGAGCTGTGTCTGAAGAGGATCTTTACACCACGGTTGAGCTTTAAAACAGGATGCAAAGGAAAATATTCCATTTTCTGCGCTGTGCCTTCCATTCCTGCTGGTCTGACAAACTCCCTGAACAACCTGGGAAGTTGCTTACTTCCAATGTTTGTAACTAATTTCTCATTAACTTTCACATTTGCTCAGCTATTTTCTTTTCCCTTCTATCTGTTTTAACACCCATCTTCCATTACAATACGTCATTTCTTTCTTGTGTTGATTTTCAATGGCTAAATTTTCTGTATTTTCTCTTTCTACTGGAGATTAATTAACATCTTTCAAAATGACAACACATCTTCCTGGCCTCTGTATGTTGCTTATTGATCCTCTTTCTTTTCCCCTGCATGTGTGAGATCTCAGGATCTCACTCTCAGTCTTTCAAATGACCTGTTCTTTCAAGATCACCTTCTGTAATCACAACCACAGTCAGACAGTCTCAACAGAAAGCCCTACAGAGAGCAGTTCACTTGACCAAAGCCCAGAAACAGTGGATATCTTACCAGTTTATCATCTCTCATCAATAGACAAACAATATTTAGACCTTGGAATGAGAAACAGATTGTGAAATGTGATATGACTGTTTTACTAGGGTATAACAGACACATTTTCATTGCCTTGAGCTAGAAGGCATCAGGCTGAACTTTGTTTTCTTATTTTTCTCACTGGTGACCTAAGCAAGGAGAAAACTTTAAGAGCATAACTTAAAACCAGCAAGATTCTTTGCCTTTTTCCTTCTTATTAAGCCCAAAACTTTCTAAATAAGTGGAAGCTGAAGAATTGAAACATATATTCAGATAAGGACTTTTATGTTTCAAGTTTGTGTTCTCTTCTCTTGTCTCTCCTCCTTTCATTCTAGCCAAGAAGGTCATTCTCAAAAGAAACAAAAAAAACCCCAACAAACAAACAAACAAAAAACCCAGCATCAAGACAGCCTTGGTCCAATGCTTAAAATTACTTGCAAAGGCAGAGTTCATGAAAATACTTTATGTTCCACTTTTAGTAAAGGAAGTAGTTCTGTTTCTTGTCTGGGCTACTGGTGGTGTACTTCTCACCCTGTACTGTTCTCATATTATACCAATTTTCATTGAGTAGTTCATCAAAAAGTCTATTGCCACCATAGCCTGGAGTCTGGGAGAAAAAAAAAGAGCAGCTCTTTTGAAGATTGAGTTAGAATTTCATACTAAATGACATATCTTTAGAGTCCTTCTTTTATCATATAATGATATTCCATCCAACATCAATCTACATTCACCTATAATGTATTTCAAAGAATGAAACTGAAATGACGTTGCAGGGGGAGTCTGTAATTTGCTCTCTTAGGCAGGGAATTCGTAGCTGGTCTGTAGTAACTGCCTGCTGGTATTTTTGATAGACCAGGTTGAAAATAGACTATGGACTACAGGAAAAGCACAGAAGTTTGAGCTAAAGACTAACAGGAGATTACTCATGGCATGTACTTGTCTTTATGAGTTGGGGACACACAGTGGTCTTGGGAAGCAGCTGTTGGCAGATTCTTGCCAATTAAATAGGTTGTGTTTATCTTGGTAGAATCAAATATGAAATCCTTTTTTTTTTCTTCTAAATTTGGACTGGAAAATGGAACAGAACTGCTTGAACTTTATACTTTTTGATTGACTTCATTATATGGACTCTTGGCGAGATTAACCATGGGTGCAAGATCTTGAGGGATTGGGTTTGTTTAGGGTGTGTTTGCATGGAACATTTTGAATCCCATTCTAACCCATCTGCCACGAATAAACCACTGCTATTAGACTAACAGCAGTCTAATTGGAAAATTGCAAGATAATGGGTAATTCCTGGAAAAAACTGGTCCTTTTCCATCGCCATCTTTTGGGGTGCCTGTGTTCTGGGTTAAATCACCAAGGAGTTTACTACTGGCCTGGGAACACCTGCTAGCAAAGCAGTTTAACTGCAAGCCTCCCTACTGCTCAGCTCAGCTAACAAGCTGCATTTAAATGGCCTTCAGACAGCAGTGTAACACTAGTGGGTTTTTTCCTGTTCCTCCTCTTGGGACATATAGTGGAGAGCTATTCATCAGTTATTAGGATTTCTCCCTGTTGATGCCTGCTGTGAAAGCTTATGGAACTTAGAGACATGTATCTTATGCTTTCTCTTTTAAAAAACAATTCTAATACAATTATCAGAGACATGTATCTGCAGAGAAATAAATAATGACCTGCCATGATGTAAATCTCAGTTTTAAATACCAGATTTGTCAGTTTTCCTTGTTAATACCTTGTTTATTTTTACAGTGCACGTCATTATATTGCAGTTATCCAATTTATTAATCACATGTGTAACTGCAAAGAGTAAAATCCTTCATTTGCATTGCCTTTTTAAAATCTATTTGCTCATCGTGAAGCTTCTCTTAAACTATTCTCTGCTTTCTTGCACCACTGAATACAAAAGCAAAAGATACAAATGCTGAGGCCAGTAATAAACCATTTGTTTACACAGAAATTCTGCAATGTAAACTGCATTTCTGAACTTTAATGTCTCGAAAATGACTCCACTTAGACATGTGTAAGTGTGATTCATGCTCCAAGCCTGCTCACCTCACACAGAGTGATGTACTGTCACTATTTCATTCATTCTAAACACAGTATTCATAAGGGTCTAGAGAGTAGACATCACCATAAATCAATGTTATTGGACTATATTTTCAAACAAAACATTTTACAGACACAGACATCCCACATTCCATACTGATCATGAAACAGTTGTGTGAAGGTCAGCTAAAGTCAGCAACAACTTATAGATTCATTTTCTGGAGGAAGAAAAGATGCCCATGTATTTTTCCTGAGTACATTAAAAGTAGCTGAAATCCATGCAAGATTGCCATGTAGAATTTCTAATGGTCATAAGAGCTTTGTAAGGGCTGTAAAAGAAATAACATTAAGGAGATGTGGAAGCACTTGAGGTTGTCTTTTCTGATGAAGCTCAGAAGGGACTCAGACACCACGCTGGATTGTATCACCACTTTGTAAAGCATGCAGCAGTATTAACAGCAGTAAAATTTACTCCAATGTGAACTTTGGTTCATTTAAAGACACTTATAAAATATGCTGCTTTCACATCAGCAACTCCCTTATATATAAAGCAGGGCTGTGTTGTCAAGCTTGGGAACACTTCCCTGCTTCCTCAGCGTGGTGTGCTCTGACTCTGTCTCCGTGCTGAACTGCAAGGTACCCGTGATGCTCAGGTTGCCTAGGAGGGGTCCATGGATCACAAAAATAACCAGCCTTTGGGGAGCAGACTGTGCTGCATGGCATGCCAAGCAGCATTCTGTCCCTGACAATGGTCCCCTGCTCTTTTTCAGTCTCTTCTTTTTTGTTTTTGAATTGTTTATTTACTTTATTATTTGATTTAATTTTATTTTTTCTCTCAACTAGGGAGGTGGGGATGGATCTGTCTCTCTTGATACTGGGCTACAATCAGAAGTAGGCTTTTGTCCACTTGCCTACTCAAGATTGATGGGGACTGCTGAAGGGGTGAACGAGCTGATGTGAACAGCTATTTCAGACACAACACCCAGTCATCCCAGAGTAGTCCCTATTATTATTTAGCAGAACCTTTCCAGTTGTACTAAAGGCTGACAGCTCCTCTTTCAGTCTACGTTGAGTAATGAATTAGTGTCACCTAATGTAGAAATTTGCTGGACCAAAATCCAATTGTTTTTCCAGTTTTAATGGTGCTTTGGCCTGATGTTTCTCATTGGGGCACTCTGAAGATTGCTTTGAAGTCACTAAAATAAAGACATTATGGTCTTTATATTAAAAAATTTAAATCTTGATGTAGTCAGATCCTAAGGAAATCCTGGAGCTCTAAGTGTGCAGATTTCTACATAGTGAACTGAAAGACCAGCTCTCATGGCCAGTGAATATATCAATCCTGCTGCCACTGGCTGCAAGAAGGTTACACAATGAACAGAGTTTGTAAAACTTTGGGCTTGTATGTGAGAGGCCAGGGAAACCAAACTTTTGTCTCTTTAAAAAGGGCAAGAATTCACTTGTGCAAAATCACCAGGATGTGTCCAGAGCCATTAATACAGGAAATCTTGAAACTATGCTGACTAGATTCTAGTTTTTTTCAAGTTGTACCTCAAAGGTTGGTTCATGAATGATCCTCTTTGCACACTGAAAGTTTTTTAAAGTAACAAAGTGGGATCATGTTAAAGAACACTGCTAGGGATCAGATCTTGGCAGATTAGTAAGCATGCTGCTTTAAAATATTTTTAAAACCTATTTATTGCAGTTTTTAAAAATCTATACAGAACCTGGAAACAGAGTGGAGAAGAGAGTCTGCTTTTCTTCTGCTAAAGAACTTTGATCCATCTTCACAGAGGTCAGTACAGATATTTATGCCAGAACAGATCCTAGAAGCAACCCTGGGTTAAAAAAGTGTTTCACTGGGAGAATCCTCAGCTGTATGGTTAAGTTCATCTTCTCAGTGCAGGGGGCAAGATCTGTCCTTTGTAATTAGGCCAAAGATAAATGTCTACTTGTGTGTAACAGCAATAGCAAAACTTCTTGAAAAGCTCTCAGGCCAGACAGGCAGCTCTGAGCTCTGAGAACATGAAAAGTCTAATGGTGTCTACTCTATCTTTGTATTTTTAATCCAAACTTATTTGTTAGGTTACCTTGTAGCATTAAAAGAACCAAACCATTTTAGAGTATAATAATAGTAAAACAAAAAAGAAATTTAAAAGTAAAAATGAACATATTTAGTATATGATGAAAAGACACTTCTGGATAGTGAGATGCATAAACAGCAATTTACTGAATGTTCTGACTACAATCATACAACTTTTTCTGTAAAGAATACTGCAGTACACTGGAGGTACAGAAATTTATCATATCCTGGAATTTCTATGTTACCTAGTGATGAAATCCATCTGTTAGGTGCTCACTTATACCACAAAATGTAGTGAAAGCAGCCATCATCAATCACACATTAATCCTACCTGCATATTCCACAGCTCCTGGGTCACTGAAGAAAGGCAATGGCAATGATCAGACCTGTAATTAGAGAGCAAAGTAACTATACTGCGTTCCAGTGAGGATAATGATGTTTACTTTTCATCTCAAGATAAATTTTGTGCAATCAAAATGCTAATAATGAAGTGCCAGCTACAGAATATCTACTGTGGACAACACTGCTACACTCAGGTATGGCAATTATTGGGAAAAAAACAGCCAGCATCATTTTGTGAAGTGCTGCTCTTAGGGGAAGTTAGAGGCAGGAGTCAAAGAAAAGGATTTTTGAAGACCTGTTGTTATTCCTGACACTTATCGTATTCCTGACACTTAGCTTACTCCTGACACTTAGGTTATTCCTGACACTTATGCTACCTAGAGCAACTCTACCAAAAGAAAAGGAGTTACACAGAGATAAAAACAGTATAGATTTTTGAGGACAATAACTTACCACCTGATATGTTCAAGGAAATCTGTTACAACACTGAGACATTTTAGCAATTTCAGACTATAAGATGTATTTTTGTGGGGCAAATCAAGGTAAAAGGATGCAATGCTTGGGCAACTTTAATCAAAAAAAAACCCCAAGCCCTGCTGAGTAAAAAATTAAGACTCATATCATGAAGTAAAAAAAATATTTCCAGAATAAACTTAAAAACAGAATTTCCAGGAATCTGAAAACGGAATTTCACAGTGAAGTAGAAGAGGGAAAATCCATTTTAGATGGACTTTAATTTTCTCCTGAAAATTGGTGCTTTGATTTTAGTGCCTCTACATTTTGTCTTTTTACATTTGAGTTAACAGATAACAAAGCTGTTTTTAAAGACAAGTAGTGAAGTTTTAGGACTTTTCCAAAAATCTTTTTCTCCCTTTCTTTTTTGATGTAGGAGGGGACAAAAAGTAGCTGCTGAATGACAAATAGTGTTCCTCCTGAAACTCAACTTATTAATCAGCAAAAGAATTCACCCAGCAGTTGTTCCCATTAAAAGACATTTGTATCATGCTTTAGTTGGTGCTATAAAATCAATTGGTTCTCATCAAGCGTGCTCTGTGCAAAACAGTGATAATGAACATATGCTTGAAATACCATGCAGTGATAATTGCATTGGCCTCAGCCTTTAGCAGTATTCTGGACATTTAGACCAGCAGTACAATCAGAAAACAGCCTTGAAAAGAAAATATAGGCAGAGCAGGCAGAAGACAAATTAAAGTAGTGGCATAAACAATGATCAGTGGCTGTGTAAAACCAACAAGACTTGTCCAAAACCAACTATAAGGCCAAAGTATTGGATAGCTTTTGGTACTTGTACAGACTGCTCAGACCTGCACAAAGAACCCAGTAAAGGGTTGTTCTGGGGCATAAGTATTTACAGTTTAATCACTAGAGTCAACTTGAGCAATTCTATCATCCTAACTTCATTACCAGACCTAACAGTGTTGGTGTGGATTTCAGGGCTCTCAGAAGGTAATTAATGGGTACATGGGCCTCTGGAAATGGTGCCTCTTTCTCTCTCTTAGCAACTGCTGACTCTATTTGTAAATTCCTTGGAACTTACAAGGTGGAAGAACGGATCACAAGGCATTACATGCATCTTCTAGATTTCTGGCAGAGGAAAGTGTTTTTGAAATGATGGGAAAGGGTGAGAGGAAGGTGACGGAGGCAGAAAGCACAGGGAAGAGAAGAAATGGTGCCTCTGCTCATCTGAGGCCTCCTGGTGAATGTGATTTCTTCCCATATCCCCCTTTCCTGGATGGAGCAGGAGAGGGGACACAGATGAGAATTTAGCATTACGTGGCTGAGATCAGCAAGACACATTCAGGACTTCCAACTGACTGGACATCCTTCACTGCATCCCATGTTCCCTGAAACGCTGCTTTCACCACCAACAAAAAAATCAAAGCAAAAAAAAAAAATAGATAAAACATGTAAGACAATTTTCAAACTGGCAGATAAAGGGTTTGGAGCAGAAGAGACATAGAGAAAAGAAATAAAAACTTTTGGCACGAAGAAAGCAGATTGCATAAAAGTTTGTGGAGAATTCTTGAAAGCCTTTATAGCTGGGATTTGGCTTAGCACAGAGCATGAGTACATACTCCTATTTCCTCTGAACAGGAAACTCCTGGACAAGCTGCTGGAGAAGCAGCAAGGGATGCAGGAGGTGGGGAGAAATGGAGTAGGCTGCACTCCACTGCAGGGTTTTTTAACAGACCTCGCAGGTCTGGAAATAGGGCTGGAAGTCATCTGCAAACAGGTGGCTTGGTGAGATTCCCTGTTTCCTCTCTCACTCGAGTGGGAAACACTATGAGAACAGCCCTTAGACTGATTATTTGTGATTTCTGTCCTTAGCGAGGCAGGCAGCCAAAAACGCAGAGCCTTGGACATGAGTTACCAGAAAGTTTTGTAACCTTGAGAGAGGTTCAGCTCAAGTTCAGTTCTAAAAATAAGGGAATGATCAGTGGGGGGTTATTATTCTATATGAGCAGTCTTCCCCATCCTATGGACAGAGTCTTCCCTGTTGCATTAGTTCTACATTTATGCAACTCCACTCATTGGAAGGCAATTACTCATGCTTAATATGAGGGTAAATGTGAACACACTCAGGCTTTTAGCCTCTCAGCATTATGTGGATTTATTGGCAGTATGCCCAAACCCTGCAGACCCTCTCCAGCCTAAGCTCCCACTCACCTCAGTCAGCAGCTTTGCCTGACACAGGATAATGTGCTGTGGCTGTACAAAGACTGACAATGTTGTGAAAAGTTTCATCTTATCTTGACTGAAGTTTGCAGTTTTATTAAAAAAGCCCTGTCCTGATCCATCCTGCAAAACTCAGCCTTTCTTCAGAGGCTGTTGTGTCAGCTGCGCTGGGGAACGGCTGCTTTTATTTTGCTGGGTCAGAATAGAAAAGCAGGAGGTAGATTAAAATGCTAAAATAAAACATATCTTCAGGTTTTAGAGATTCCTTCGCTCTTAGAGTTTCTGCAGGATGGGGTTGTTATTGCTGAGATATCACTTGTAGTAGTTAAATCTCTGTTATCCTCTGAAGAGGATAATACTAGATTGAGAATATCTTCTCTGAAGTTGCACAGTTCTAAAACAAATAAATCTACTTCAGACTTTCTTTTGTTATTTGGATAACATACCGTACAATTTGCACTCAGCTTTGATTTCTGAGATGTTGCAGTAAAAATTTCCAAGTATATAGAAACTGAGTAAAACATGTTGAGCTTGAATAACTACTACAATAGCATAGGAGGCTGAACAAAGGAGCTGAAAACTGCCCTTGCTTTGTCAATCAGTTCCAGGTACGTCCAAACAAGATGCAGAGATGTGCTGACATAGTGTTCACTGTTTCCAACACTTTACAAATATTACTCTTCCTATTATTACTTGTGTATGTTGTGGTTTTGCTCCAAAACAATTGAGAGCCCCACACTGCTTTGGTGTAAATTCAGGGTAATGATAGTTAAATCCTGGTGCCTGTGTTGTGCAGAACTGGCATGAGAGCAGCTAAATTTCACAGTTCAAGATTTGTAACCTCAGCTTACTTCATATCATCGGGCAAAAGTAAATTGGCTTTAAAACTGGTAGGTGTATTCTCAACATGTATTCATTCATACTAGAAATTACTTGCATACTTTTACAAATGGGTGAATATTTTGTGTTAAAATTGGCTGTTTTCTCTGCTCTAAACTCCATGCAGATCCCAGCAGTTTAGATTTGATGAATTTGTATCTGATCGTGTCAGCCTAATGAACCAACCAGACATCAGCTTTGACAGGCTGCCTGACATTGTACAAGATGGAAATAAAAGACTCGGGGCAAAACTGTGACCCTATACAAGTCAATGGCAAAACTCCTCTTGCCTTTAATGGGTCCAGGATTTCATCTATGGCTCTGTGCCTCATCTTTCACTCCCAGAGACAAAGAGCAGGCAGAGTATAGCAGGGACTACAGACACTTGGCTTTCTCCAGTATATAATGAGCCATTAACTGAGTGAAGTTAGAGGTTTTGGATCTCAGCAGAGAAGTGTTTTTTCAGAAGAGGGTGAATGAAGAAAAGATAAACACATAACTGACTGGAAGGAAAAGCCACTCCTGTATATACCAGGGGAAAGTGAGAGATTCCTTAGATTTTATTTCTTTTTTCTTTTCTCCAGCTTCCTGAAGTCCCTTGACAGCCTGCTAGAAAAGACTCACCACCATTCATAGGCAAAACACAGATCAGGACTGAAAAATACTCCCTCAGTGAAACTCCTACATGCAGAATTCAGACAGTGTCATAACTTAGAGGAATTTACAGCAGCCTCTGTCAGACACCCTCCTCTCTCCCTCTGATCACATCATTCCAGAGTAACGTGTTTAATTATGGGCACTTCAGAGGACAAAGATGGGTAGTAGCTGGCTTTGTGTTGTGGAACTTATAAAATATTCCCTCCTGGGCCATTATTGTCTTGAAGATTTTGGTGCTAAGAACAGTATGAGATAAAGATCTCTTCCTGCACTGCTTTCACCCCCAGCACCCTGAATCTCCTCCTCAACCAGCACCAGATCCTAATGCAGTGCAATCTGATTATTAATACAGTCCAGAGATTTCAGGGTTTTCTTAATATGAAGTTGCCTTTTTCCTCATAAAACTGCTTCACGTGGCTCCTCCAGCCACCTCCCTTTCCCTGCCTGGTGGTGGGTTGCCAGGCAGCAACACAGATGGCAGGAGTGAAGGTGTCAGATCCACGAGCCGTGCCCCAGGTTGGTTTCTGCCCAGAGCTTGCTGTGGCCAGATGCCAGGATGGCACCGTGTAGTGGGTGACAGCAGAGGACAAGCCCAAGTGGGAGATCAAATGTGCACCTCCTGCTAATGATGCCTTTCCTTGTTACTGGTTTTTAGATAAACACTGAGGGCCTTTGCTCATATTCCACACAGTTAATGTTCCCTGACTGGGTCCAGGCTTTGGGAGCAGGCTCTGTAATAGCAGCCTGATTAGTATTCAGCTCTCTTTACACATTGGATTTTTAAATCAATTTAAATGGAAGAAAATAGGTGGAGAAGTACCCTTTGCCTCCTGATCCCCACTTGGAGGGGACCTTTCACGGCAGGATTTTCACCTTCTAAAATATGGGAACAGGTGAAAGAAGTGGGGTGGGGTGTTCTGGAGGAGCAGGACTCAGTGCCCCACCGTCCCTGACTTTCTCCTTGCAAAGCATCTCAGGGAAGACATCTCCTGGCAATGCATGTGGCTGCTGGTCTCATCCAAACCCTGCAGAGACACGGGGTGCAGAGAGACAGCTGATCAAATACTTGCACAGAGCAGTCTCCCTTCTGGCTGGACACCCTGCTACCCCTCAACTGCTCACGTGTACACGTGCACGTGCACACACACAGCTCCCCGTAGCAGTCTACAAGCTTTTGTCCAGCTCTCTATTCTAATCCACCCCAAACTCATTGAATTAAATAAACACATGTGCTGTTTGTGCTCAAAGGACATCCAGAAAAATGTATGTACAAGTAGTTGTACACTGAGCTGGAAGCCTAAATAATGCTTTGTCCACCTGATGGAGGAACAGAGAAGAAATAACATGAGATCCTTGGCACATCTCCCAGAAGAGGAAATATGGAGTTTGTTAGCAGAGTTTTCCTTGCTAGTCTTTAGGTAACTCTCCACTGGCTCTGAGGCAGCAGAAGTTGAACTGCTGAGTAAAACTGAAGATGCAGGGTAAGGTTTAACTTTACCCTTCCAAGTCTAAGTGACACTGATTTCAGCTGAGTTACACTCAGAATAGCCAGCATTGGATGGAATCTGGCCCTCAACAATACCTCTGGAAGTTGAAGCCATGAAATGGAAAGGGTCATGTCTTTAGCTGCTGCTAATCTGAGGTCAGTGGGTCTGTGCCCACTTTAAATCCACTGTGGGACTAACACAGACTCTTTCATTCCTGGGGTAAGGGCAGTTAACTGTGTTTGAATGAGTGATTTCTCTCCCTCTGATACGAACCAGACACTAAACAAGGAATGTTTTAACAACCAAAGCTGGGAGTTAGATAAGGCCAGAATGAGGAGGACAATTTTTGTCAGTGGACTCTTGTACCCTTCTAAGACAGCGATGTGACTTCTGAGGCACCTGTGTTCAGAGACTACGGTCTTAGCAGAAGCACAAAAGACTTATTATTTTTTAAACTTCATGTCTCATCACATTATGGAGGCCTGTGCTGCATAAAGTAATGAGATGCACATTTTAACACGCAGGCCTTTCCTTGTAATCTGAAACAGGAGAGACTCTCAGGGAGCAAATTAGGTCACTCGCTGCTGAACTAACTGGTCAGCAAACCAATGTAATGACTATTTTCAAGTTTCCTCTTAAATTTGCCATTTTCCTGCCTCCCATTAAATCAGGCAGAAAATAGAGCTGTGTCAAAAATTAGGTACTACCTAAGAAATTGTTCCCCTTTTTGTTCATTTTTCTTTGGCATTCATCATAGGGGGAAAGGAAAAAAAAAAAAAAGAAAGTCCTTTTACCTAGGATATTTTCACCACTTTGACTGCAAGTGAAAAGCAGCTTTTGTCAGCAAAGTGCTTTTTGCTGCCTGATGGGTAATGTAATGTGTGAGTCAGTGTGGAAAAGGAGTTGAAGGTCAAAGCTGTAAGAGTACTTGCTGTGTCACTTGGAGTCCTGATCTGAATGTTAGGCATGTCATTTCTC
This sequence comes from Chloroceryle aenea, assembly GCA_013399075.1. NCBI lineage: Eukaryota > Metazoa > Chordata > Aves > Coraciiformes > Cerylidae > Chloroceryle > Chloroceryle aenea. The sequence continues at coordinate 96,353 of VWZY01003280.1, forward strand.
TAGCTCACTGTCAGAGGGAAACCATACCATGGCTGGGAGTTTGCACCAGTACTGAAGAATAAGTGAAGAAAAATTACTCCCTCAAAATGTGCCAGAAATAGAGAAAAGAATAATTACTTAATTCTATTTCTCATCCAGCGTGTGGAAATTTGCACGTTGCCTTCTCTGAACACCATTACTCATCTTTTCCATTTGGGAAAGCTCGCAACAAACTTCGAAAGGTGCAATATGGATGAGTTTTGCCAGTGACGTGGTGAGGCTGGGATGTATCCAGAACAGCTCACAGGGAAAAGGAAGGTTGCACGAGAGTAACAGAAAGTTTAAAGCAGTTGAAAAATCCCTTTAATTAAATCCTTTAATCGACGTTGTCACTGTGAGTGCATTTTCAGGTGAGACTCTCCTGTGACAGTACCCTGTTTGTTGTTCAGCAACATTAACCTTTCAAAAATCCCACTTACACACTAAAATGAAGTGTGCCTGTGCACACTGATTTCCTTGTTTGCAGCAGGACCTTTTACTACCCAGGCTCTGCTTTTCTTTATTTTTTTTTTTAAACATCAAAAAAGTTGAATGAAAGGTTCCTTTAAGGAACTTTAGATTATTTATTCTGAACAACTGGACGTTAGTAAGTTTGCCCACTCTTTTCACTGTCTGGTTTTGTAGATTGGGTTAAAAATATTGTTTTTGACATTTAAAGCCCTTAATTGACTAGATCTCAATGAAGTGCCTTACGGAGCTTCTGGCAGTTTGCATACCACTTCCTCCTCGTGGGTCAAAAGGGGCAAAACTCTTGTATTTGAAGGTCTGCAGAAGTAGAAAGGGCAGTGTTAACATTTCTGCATGTTCAGCTAAAGATCACAGAACAGTCACCTAGCTGACTTCTCCCAGGATTGTGTCTTTCTGTTTAAGGTGGAATTACAATCCTTTTTACTTCAGAGAGCTCTGACAGGACTTGGTATCACAAAATCATTTTGCAACTTGTGATAAACTGCAATTGTGATTATATATATATTTTTTAATCTATTTTTCTTTTCCTTTTTAATGATCAGAATGTAAAAACCTGTAATCAAAGGAAAACAGCATACATTTATCTTGGCTCCTGGTGTGATTTCACTTGATTGATTCTGCAGCTCCTAAATGCTTTTCCTCAGAAATGGAACCAGCATAATTTTTTCAGGCTTCCTGTCTTGTAGAGTTTTCCACACCTGGGATCTGCCCTTGCAAGTGTCTCAGCATGTAACTAACTCGACTGGATTTCTTGTGAACTCAACTCATCATGCTCCTAAACCCAAATAGGCAGATCCCACAAACATGTCTGTGGCTCATTTTACAGCCTGCTGATGTAAACTACGTACCTGAAAGATTTATTTCCAAGGGCCTTATTTATAAAGGAACGTGTTAAACTAATCAGCTTTGTGGTTCTACCTTGATGTTTCAGTTTATTTTGCTCTTAGCAGTTCATGATTTTGTGTTGGAATGAAGAGCAGGACTGAGACTAGTAAAGAATCATTTTACAAGGATATTAAGCAGTCTTGCAACTGAGATCGGGATTATCAATCACGAGATGTCTTCCCTCATAGTTTATAGCATCTTTTGCAACTTTATGAAGAAAGATAATTTAAGAACCATAGAAAATAGTGAAGTTAGGTTTATGGGCATGTGATGACAGTGTTTCATAAAGAGAAGTTAAAATGCACTGTGTTTCTATAGACTGCTTAAGCACCTTTTGTGAACACTCATTTGAGAGGCATAATTTCTACCAATGCATTTCCTAGCATTGTATCATAGTGTCATTTTATTTTCATGTTGCTGAGTGAAGGAGACATAATCATGACTGAAGTCTTTCAAAAACACTCTAGATGTTCTAATTAAACCAATTACTACCCCACGTATCTTGGTCATATGCTCAAAAAGAGCCTACTAATTCTGTACAATCTTGCCACAGGGATCGTGCCTGAAATCCATGCACACAAATATAAACTGCACAGTATAACTTAAGAAGAAAACACTCTTATCTCTGTTAAGAGGCTGAATCATTCCTAATGGCTCTGTCTATGTTTGACATACTCAAGCATGATAGTAGGTCTCCAGGACTAAACAGCTGGTGTGGATGTCTACATTTGGGGAAGGGGAGATATTTCATATTAATTCTTGGCAGTTCCAGTGAACTGTATGGCCATTAACAGCCAGAGCGCATTGGATTTGCTCCTGGAGCTTTGCTTCTGGTTTATTTTTCATTTGAAAGGAATCCAGCTCATAAGCTCCAGGACTACTCGGCGATACGACTCAAATCTCAGCAAATGGGAATAAAGGGGGTATTTACTTGAAGAATTGCACTCCTGATCCAAAACAAAACGTTCATGCAAATTGACCCATTCACCACACTTAAGAGACCATGAAGATAGACTTGTTTGCAGAGAGAAATAAACACAAAACTAGTACACAAACCAGTATGCCATGCTCAACATGCATTAGTATCACTGGACTCTTCCTTCCTTCCTAAAAAGTTTTTACAACCAGGCTATTACAGATGATATCAAGTGCTTGTCTAGCTTTATTGTGTTCTGGGGAGAAAGAAGGCCCTTTACTGCTGGTACATGTGAAGAATGTGTGAGTAGATAACTTATTTATCAAGGAATTTATCGAAGTACCTCAGTTTCATATGCTTGAGCTGCATAAAAAATTCCTCAGGACCTAGAGTACAGTGCACGTGCAGTGCTGCTGCAGGAAAGGACTGAAGCTATTGCCATCATTACTGGCTAGGAATCACATTATGTCCCATTCAAGCTTGTCATCTGAGACTCATTGGTCCCTCTTCCCCTGCAGGGGTTGAGTGTGCAAAGCATTTTATTACAAAGGAGTAAGAACCACATTTAGTGAAGCCCATGGAAGTTTTGGGACTGAGAGATGTGAGTGTGAAGCTGAAGTGAACGCAGAGCTCTCACTTCTGGATAACTCGTGTCTGCCAAGGAGCAGCAAGAGTGCTCTGCAAGGAAGGATAAGGGTAAACCTCCAGCTTCAAAAGCTAACAGCATGGCTGGGAATGGGGAATCCTCTGCTCAATACAGGTGATAGATGAAACAGCTGACTGGAAATGAGCAGCGATGAGCTGCGCTCTGACCTCTGGAGATGCTTCAGCTCAGAATCTGAGAAGCAATAGGCAGGACAGAGACAATGTGGAAATGCAGCCACTCCAATGTCACAGAAATGCTATTTGGAAGAAGAAAAGATAACATGCATTTTCTAATTTGATAGTTCTGAGCTGCTCTGCCACTCTGTGCTCTCCAATAGTCATCCCAGACACCCAGAAAAAGCAAAGAAGATACTGGAAAAGCTCATTAAAATACAGACTCTTCCTCTGTAGGAAGGATACTTCTGTGGGAATGTTATTTCAATCATGTGACTGTTAATTTCTGAGGTTAGTCCAATTTTATTCAACAGCAGAGTAATATTTATTGAAGGCTTGGAGCAATTCTTCAGTGCTGGTCCTACCCAATGTACTGTAACATACAGAGAGCTCCCTGGCCTCAAAACCATATTCTCTTTACTTCCCTGGAATTCTGTGCACAGACTTGTTTTTGCAAATAGGAAATACTTTCATTTTCCTTCTTAGCAAATTCTTTCTTACCTGAGTCAGCCTTTAGGTAACCCCGGGGGGAAAAATCCTCAGTGCAGTGCAGCTTGAGACCTGCCCTGTTTCTTCATTCTTCTTGTAACAGCTTTGACTCTGTAACAATAATAAAAAGAATCCATTACTTTTCCATCTTAATAGTTCCTTCAGGTTTGATAGATTACAATGAATTAATCATACAGGATTTTGATAACATATTTTATTACTTTGATTGAAGGGATTCACTTGAGATGACAGCTAACATGGCTCAATAACCAAAAGCTTTTTAGTGCAACTCTAAGTCTATTCACTGTGGCTGCCATTCTTGAATGACCCACAGGTAGGGGCTAGACTGAGAGACACATCACCAGTAATGGATTCTCTCTCCAGCTATGTAACACACCAGGACTTGCAATTAAGGGAGCACAGTTTCAGAAGAAAAACATTGTATTTAATTTGAGATTTAAACCCGCCCCCCAACCTCTCTGCCAGATTAAAACTCAGTATATGGTAGTTAACTTCTTTTAGACATACTTTACTTAATTGCCTCGTGTGAAGTAACCCTTTGTTCTTCTTGGCTAGAGCAGTACACTTCAACTTGTCGGCTGTAGCTAAAATATTAGATCCAGCTTTCTGTACCATACTTCATAAAAATGTGGACCAATTAGGGCTAGTCAGAGGATTAGAGCAAGAAGTCTCAGATGTTTATAAAGCATGACCTTGGAGAACACAGTGAATGAGCTGGATTGCTTAATCTAAGGAGGAGAAGGCTGAGTGTGACAAGATAACAGTCTCCAGATACCTAGAAAGCTGCTGCGAAGAGGCAGGGAACGATCTGCTCTGCGTGTTTGTGATGGATAGAAGAAGAAATCAGGAATTTAAATTGCATTAAAGATGATCCGATTTATATATTAGGAAGAATTTTTGAACAGTGAGGATAGTGAGGGAAATGTTAGGATAGATTGCCTGGGGAGGAATGTCCATCACTGAAAGCCTTTAAGAAACAGTTAGACAAATATCTGTCAGGAGTGACATAGATTGAATCGATCCTGCTTTGACACAGAGAGAGATCTATGCTATGCTTTAAAAATTTCCAAAGTTATTAGTCATTACAGCTGTATATAGTCTGCAATGTGTTTGCATCCCTTTTGTGTATACATTTCAGTATGTTAAAAGCATGTTGAGTTCAAAATCTCATCCTTACATGATTAGGCAGCAGAATTAAATCCAGCTGTTTAACACTTATTTGTTTCTCGAGCGTGTTTGCATTATGATGCAGCTTTTAATTACCCTGTGACACAGGGGTTTATTTCCACAGCCCTCCCTTTCATTAGCCTGTTGGATCAATTCTACTCAGGGAAAGCACATTATTTTACACACTGTCTCATTTTCGGGGGAGATTTTCATATTTTATTACTGCACATTGTCCAGACTTGCTCTGAAGACAAAACTGCTCTATTTTTAGGAAGATTTATACGGCTGTCTTCAGTGCAGCGTTTGAGTGATACTTTAACATTAACTTCCCCTCCCAGAATTGCTCTGACATCTGTACAGTCAGTTGGGAGCTCAGTCTGACACTGATTTTTCAGTGTAATCACTATTACATAGCACCGCAGATGTTCAGAGTAGAAGGATAATACAAATTGTTTCAGGTTCAGTAACTTTAATAGACCAGTTCCTAACTTCTCCATAATGATAGCACAATCTCATTGTTCTTGATAACAACTGGTGTATATATACTTCTCCTAATGGTGACCTAAGGAATTTAGGGTTTTAATAGCAAATAAACTCCATTATAGAACATCATTTTGACAACAAGCAGAGCTCCTCGGAAAAACGAAACCGTTTGGCCCCCGCAACATTTGCACAAAATAACTGATTTCTAGCAATATCAGATTGTCATTCTCTATGGGTATCATCATTAGTGTGGAATGAGAGACATGCTCAGTTATTTAGGTTTTACGTACTCTTATTACAGTAGACTACATGATTGCTAGACTACAGTCCTGACTAGAAAGTGTCTTCTAATGGCTACAGACAAGAGGTCACCTACCAACCCCATCCGAACTGCAGCATCACCTGCTGCTAAAGTCTCTTATGACAACAGTGGAGCTTTTCAAGCATAACTGAAAAAAAGGAATAAATAGTTCAGAGCTCCAGTAGTGGCAGCAAGGAACTAGAAGGAGTGGCAGGGTGTAGATTTGGGCTTGAAGAGAAGGTGGGTCCTTCTGAGAAGAGATGACTCCCAAGTCAGAAGTGTCTGGGCCTCTGCAGATATTGTAACTGCAACTGGTTGGGTTAGTCGTGTCCTTGGGATTATGAAAGGCTGATCTGCCCTGAAGTAGCACCATCTTTCCTCCATCCCTTAAATTTTGATGCTTTTTGTAACTCTGTTCTACCTACTGATGCCGTTGGCTCTTTTCTCTTTCACTTTCTTCTCCCGTTTCCCTGATACATAATCCTGCATTTTCAACTGAGCTGCAGTCTCTTTTTATAGACTGTTCTACACTTGGCCCTCATGAATCTTCCTCTTACTTAAATCTACAGTCTCCTTGCGTAGCAATGTCCCCTCTTCTCACAGAACCAACATCCACTGCCCTCCCCTCGTCCAGTCATTCTCTCATAGAAGGCTATCAGATTAGTCAGACGTGACTTTCCTTTGGTGAATCCATGCTGACTACTTCTGAATACCCTCTTTTCATCCACCTGCTTTGAGATGCCATCCAGAACAAGCTGTTCCATCATCTTCCCTGGGATGGAGGTTGACTGGCCTGTAGTTTCCTGGCTTCTCCTTCAACAGCTCTTCATCAGACACAGATTTTTCACCTATCTGGCCTCCTGGTCATCTGCTGCGTTACCCGATGAAGCCAACTAATATAAACCTTTTAAACAACAATATCAGAAGCTTTGTTGTTTTAAGAGATGAAAACACCAACACTTTATCTGCAGGCAACACCAGAAGTCTCATTCGTGCGGTACAATTTTTACAAAGTTGAGTATATGCATCATTTTTACATGAGTGAACTGCTATTGACTTCAAGTGATCATTCATTTAACCTTAAATCCACACCATATTGCTTCTGTAGAGGTAAATAGAAGAAAGGAATTTCAATTAGCTTCAAGGCGTCCAGCTCCTGTGTAGACGAGATCATGATCTTGAAAAATGTCATCCATGTAGTCTACACGTTAAAAATTCACTTGAGTTGTTCAAAGGTCTTTTGTAGTTGCCTGAATGCTCATTGCTTTCTCAGAGCACATCCCTGGAATAATCAGTTGTGTTGTATGATTTTTCTTGTCTAGAATTGAAATGTTTTATTTATATAAACTATTCTCTGCGTTTGCACTGCCTTTTTTTTTTTGGTTGTTGTTTCTAAAATATATCATGCTTAATTTTATATGTTCTAGACCTGCATATGCAAACCCGATTTGTATATTTAATGGTCTTTCATGAAACAAATATTTAAACCCTTAGCCTAATAGATAATTTGATTTATTCGAAAATGTACGTGCTGACTGCGGTATGGAAAAAAAAATATGTGTACTCAAACACTGTGGGTTTGCAATATTAAAATTGCAACCAATTTCCTTGTATGTAATTTAAAGAAAATGTAGCAAATAAAAATGAATAATAGGCCAATTTCAGGGTGTTTTATAGTTGTAAACATATGATGTAAAGGTAAAGCTGAGGTGTCAATAATTCAGTAGTTATGAATGCGAAAATCATACTCTTGACTTTATGTATACATAAAGAACATGGTTTTGTTTGCTCTGAGTCCCATCTGTTGTACCTGTCCATATCATAACAGCAGAAGGTCTTATACTTTTTCTGGCCCGGGAAAAATAATTAGTTTGGAAATATGGTTCCCCAAAAGACCTTGATTTAGGATTAAATGTGAGTATTTGCTGCAATCTTCTCTTGCTCAGAGTCCGGCTGTATTCTCGGTCTTTAGCAGAAATATTAATACAGCAGCAAATTTCCAACATTCCCAATGGACAACCCTCAGCTACCACTAGTTATGAAGTGTTACAGAGGTCAAGGAATCTGGACCTTGAGGCACAGATGGATGGTTTTCTTTGACTCTGTTAAACCTCTTCATACATTCTATATTTCTGCCTTTTCATGGCACTGTGGACTTTTCAAAGCAGTCTGGCACAGATTAGCTACATTACAATGAAATTTGGGAGAACAACATCCATGAGTATTAGCAGAGTTGTGAGCTGACTCTTGTGCTGTTTATTCACAGTTTCCTTTTCTAGGTTTGTTTTTTATTTCTGTTTGAGCAGCTGTGAAGAGAACTGTTCTGATGGAAACATTTTGTGAGCTCTCAGGTACTAGCAGGTAACTAATAATTTGTCAGATCAAGTGGATAGGATTTGTAACCTGTTAGTTACCCCCAGAAATTTAGTGGTACCATTTGTGGTTAAAATGATTTCTTTAGTTGACAGAAGAGATCACAAAAGGAAATTCTTAGCAAGAAAGCCATAAAAGCATTACCTTGAAAGCGACTTCTTTTATGCTGCAGAAGCACTCATCATTCAAGTGTATATTTATTAGAAATGCCATAGGTTAGAGAAAGAATAGAAGAAAGAAAAAGGAGAAAATGACCCATACCAGCATTTGGATTCTAAACCTTTAACTGGAAGTGAAATGAAGGTACCAGGCTACAAGCTCCTAAGGGAAGGATGTAAGCTATTAGAAACCAGGGAATAATACAGCACAAATGTTAGACAGAAAATGTGGGTCATGGGAATTGTTAGAAAAAAATCCCAAAAGAGAGAGTTCTGCTGATTTCTTGTAGTTATTATTCTGCTCGTGTTTTGTTATCTCATAAAAAGATTTTAAAACCCTTCTGCTTTTAGAATGCCAGTGAATGGTGATGGAAACAGAGTGCTAGAAACAGATGATATGCATCAGTCATCGTAAAACAAGCAGTCTTAACTTTCATCAAGAAGGAACAAATCACAACTCCCAACCCACATCATCTCTACCTCTTTTCCCCATTCTTTTCCTATTTTCAAACACACTCGATGGCAAAAAGATGTCCAGCTGTAATGATATCTGTCAGTAAAAATCATAAGTATTTGATTTTAAGTAATGTTTGGCTGCAAGAACTAGAATTCAAATAAAACCCTTAGAAATGTTTTGCATGAGGTCCTGAAAACAAACCTGCACTGTCCCAAATCTGCTCCCACTGAAATAAATAACTGCACAGCTTCTCTGGAAACGGAGTTAAACTGTCATGAGAGCTGTCAAAACCCCCACTTTCCATTAATGAGGAAAATAGAATGTATGCTCTGTAAAACTCAATTGTGCAGGTCCACATGTATTATTGATGACTAATGAGTAGTGGGTTTGCGTTTTGGACAAAGATCTATGAATAATCTGGTGCCACAATTAAAAATGGATGTAGCTATGTCAACACTTAAGAAACACCATCTTTGAAACCACAGCAATAGAGGAGACTTTCATTCTAAGAGTTCCACTTCTTCCCATTTCCAGTCTTGTTTAAGGCCACGTGTCTTCAGAGACCCGTAAGGGAAGGTGAGCAGTTGCCATGTTGCAGGTTTGCAATTTTCTAGCTCGCCTTTTACTCTTGCTTTTTATTTTAGGGAAGTGTGGGTACTGGTTTGGGTGGTTTATTTTCTGTAGTGACTTCTCTATACTTTTTACTTTCTAAAGTTTAATGTCAGGTTATTGTGCAGTCCCTCCCACAAGGATCTGAATGTAATTGTGTTTTGGGCGCTATTATTTAGTGGCTCAGTTACAGTTCTTGAAATAACTCTCTGTGTGTTACTTAGGGCCATAACCTCTCCCCTTGTGTGCTCTAGAATGAGCTGTTCCAAGAAACAATTGCTTAAAATGTCAAGAAATTGCTTCCTAAACCTTGTCCCAATATGACGTATGAGCAGTTTATATTCTGACAGTTGAAGGTCCCCATTACTACTGTGTTATTAGATTTAGTTGCCTCTATGGTCTTAGTATTGCACACACAGTATCATTTTCCTGATCTGGAAGTCGGTAGTTAGAAGAATTCGTGTTCTTTCTGCACAGGGAGCAGCACAGTTATTAATTGTTTAATTCTACACATGTCTTTTTTTAGGGATGAGGTGGAACGTGAGCTGTGTCCAGCTGTTCTACAGACATTCTGAACAAATGTGCACTTTGATTCATATGGGCATACAAAGCAAATTATAAAACATATTTGTGTGTCAACGACTAATTCTGAGTGATTTTAATGCCTTAATTATACTTCAAGCCTTTCATTTTCCTGGGGCTAATCTACACTGTTGAGCTTTGCCAGGCTAAGGACAGAGACTAAATCTGATATTACAGATTTATAAATGCCTGCATGAGTCCTTTCCAAAGCAAACACACTTCTACTTGTTTTTTTGTGCTTCTACAACATGGATAAAGAAGGTTAGAGATATTACATCCCTATTAGAGTTATTAACATTGAGGTTTCACAGTTGTAGGATTACACTTGCCCATTCACCACATAGAAATTATAGTTTCTGGGTCACAACTTAATTGCTGTTCAGCTCATTGCAATGTCTTACAGGGTCAACTAGTCATACTACAAGCCAATGGCAGATTTGGGAAGACTACCAAACTCTTAAAGTGCCTCATTGCAAAATTCTTCTTGGCTCCATGAGAGGCAGATTCCCACATTGATCTTGTGAACGTTAGGCTTGCATTGGACTCCTTGGAGTATCTCAACTGCATGCTCAGGAGGTGCTCATCAGACTCATTTTCAATCAGCATCTCAGCTATTTACACAATTTAAGTTTTTTTCATGACTTCTGCCTTTGTACCTTAAGGTACCTTCTCATCCAGTGCCACTGCTTTTGCATTGGCACTCCCTTCCCAGTAGTCTGAGGTCAGTTCTGTAGCTATTTATACAATAACAGTGCTGATTTCTCTGAACAAATAGTACAAGCAATTACTTTTACTTTATCAAAACATTTCTTAAACAAGAGTCCTAAACGATCTGTGAAAATTCATAACATAGGTGCTTTCAAAACAAAACTCTCAAACTTTTTTTGTGTGTGTAAAAGGTATGCCAAGAATAAGGACATAAATCCTGGTGGGAAATAGTCCCAGTCTCTACTAACTAATTGATTTAGAGTAGTTAATTCTCAGCAAAAGAGTGGAACATGTCTTTGAAAACGAGGGGAAAAAATAAAGATAAATAAAATCAATTTTCTTTTGTTTGAAGTAATACAATCATGAGAGAATAGTAGCTGTTAGTTTTTAGGGCTAACAAAGAAGCAATTAACTGTTTTCCTTAGTCTTATGAAACAATTCCTTAAGTTGGTTTTCCTTTTTTTACTGCTAGAACTCAGGAAATCCATCTTTTCCAGGTATAAGCCAAGTGCTACATTAATAAACACAGAAATTATCCAAGGAATCTGACTTCAATCTTTTCAGTACCTCATAATTCATCAAAAGGAAGTACCTGGCTTCTTGAAATGTAAAAAAATTACTTGTGGTTTTCTCTTACACTCGTTTTCCATATTCTGAGATTGTATACTTCATTTTTTATATATTTATGACATCCTATTTGTAGATGATTGTGTTTTCTCTGGCTAGCTCTTGTGCTAAGGGATGATTTAGTTTGTATTCTACTCAGGGGGCCATGCATCCGAACTGTCACATGCCATGCATTTGAGTTTCTATTCATAAAACAAGGTGTTTTCAATATACACCAACAATTAAGCTACATAATAAGATTTAAGAATCACATTTTAAAGTACTTTGCTTTGAGTCCAAAAAAATGGTCATGAATTTGTGTTTTAAAAAAATCCTGACTGTGCTGAGGAACTGTTTCTCTCTGTGTGTGTATATCACACTTTCAGTTTCATGAAGAAGCCCTTCACTTAAAAACAAAATCACAATATTTTTCCCATCATTATCAAACTGCAAACAAAACCATGGGCTAAAATTAGTCTTGGTTAACAGCAGTAGTGGGTTTGAGAATGAGATATATTAGCAAGCTTTTGCAAACAGTACTTTGCATCTTCATTTAATGAAAGGAAAGCCCTGCCAATGTGTGTCCTACTCTGAGCTGCAGCAATTACATTGATGGGAGGAAGCAATACACTTGCTTTGTCATGCAAATAAGGGGTATGAACCAGCTTTGTCTGTGCCCATGCTTAGGCTACTGAAAGACAAGGGGGTTTCCAGGCAAGAGAGTGAAACCAGTCTGAGGTGTGGTGTTCTCCAGAAGTGATGATCCCAGAGAAGAATGGAGGGCCGTGTATTTGACTTACGGTTGATTCAATTTAGACATTGGACTGTTCTTTATTAGAGCTCAAATTAATGAGTCCCAGTAGCCCAGTCTTATTTAGCCTCAGACTAAAGGAAATCAGGAGCTCTCAAGGGTAGTGGACTAGGGAAAACTCAGGTTTACAAGCCTGCACTATATGCACCATGGAAAGAATGGTCATATCAGCTTTATTAAGGACTCTCCCAAGGATATGAAGAGAACAATTTGAATGCAATCTGGCCATCTTAAGTCCATTGAGCAATCTGCTACTTTGAGGTATTACTTTTGTTCCAGAGAGCTTTTGTCTTAGCTTCAGTAAACTGTAAATGCTGTTCTATTTCTCTTGTTCTTTTTCTTTTTGGTGTGTTGAGTTCTATTCAATAAATCCTCCTGGGCTTTAGAATAAACTTGTCTTTAACACTTGTACTTGAAAACGAAGACTCTTGAGTCTTGTTGACCTACAAGAAACAGCAATCACCAGTCTCTGAAGGTTTTCCTGGAGGTGCAGGACTATATGCAAAGCCAACTATAAGAAAGAGAGATACAACTGCTTCGCCAAGTATAAAACTGGAATTACCTAAAACAGCTTAGGGAGGACTGAGTTTATTAGATGTAGCTGCAAAGGTCAACTGCACAGGAAAATATTCTAGATCTGCTTGGTGCTGCTGATGTCTCTGCACACTATGAGCTCAAGCTGCTGAGTCCTAAGAACAGATCCCAGTCTCTCACATAATTATTTACTCTTGTACCTGCTGTTTTCCTATCACTACTGTGGCATTGGGGGTAGGAGAGGAAGTCTGGAGGAACGAAGACTCTCCCTTGGATGAAGAGGATTAGGTTAGAGATCATTTAAGTTATTATGTGAAGTAGTAAGTAAGGACTGCGAAGGAAAAATGGAAAGAGATTCCATTGCACATGACTTGTTCACATCAAATGCATTAGGCAAGTCAAGATTTTAAGTCCAAAGAAAGGAATGAACTGCAGAAAATATATGTAGGGTCATTCTGCACTGAAACAGAATTTTTTTTTTGAAAAATGCTATTTTTTTCAAAGTTTTCAAAGAATATGCTTTAGATTGCAGAACTGAACAGCCAGAATTTCAGAGCCAAAGTCACAGCTTTCCCTTAGCTGCTGCTTCTCTTTGCATGTAACAAACAGCAGCAACTTGCAGCTTTTTCCTTCCTGGAGCCCTATGTTCTAACAGCAAAAAAGTCACGACTCTGGCTCTTCTATCCATCCTAACAGGTTGGGTGGTCTCTTCCCTTCTGTGTTTACTTCCACGCCATCTCTCCACCCTGACTGTTGTGCTCAGCGACTGCTCCATGCTCATCAGCAAACTAGATCTGGTGTCTAGTTCTAATTGACTCTGGTGAGCAAGAGCTTTTGAGTTTCAAAGCCCTTAACAGGGAAACATAACCATTGGGAGCGAGCTTACAGACTGCTCTGGAAAAGACAGCATCATTTTTTTCCCACTCAAAAATGTGGGAGATAAAAACAAACAAAAAACTCCAAAACCCACAAAGCTAAGCAACAGAAAACTTTCAAATACATAAAACCAAAGTTAAAAAGTCTAAGTTATAAGTTACTCTCCATCTTTAGATTGTGGGAATTTGTTAGGATGTTTATTTATATGCATTTTAAAAAAAAAGGAAAAAAAAATAAAAGAAAGGAAAAAAAGAAGCGAACCTTAAAAGCATAAATAAAATAACCTGCCCACAAATATGAGGAAGAACATTTATCAGAAAACAGATGGTCTCTTATACAGAGAACTAAACACCTCTAGGAACATAACAATCCATTTATCTTGATGAATACATCCTCCAGCAGATATCTCCAATGGCAACAGCAATAGTTTGTCTAGGGGTCTGGAAAACACATTTCCATGAAGATACATGGTAGAAGAATGAGGTCTGCATTTCATTTTCTTAACATGTAGAGCGGGACTATTATGGTAAGTCCTTCCTTCTCCTGATCTGATCTTCAGGGAGAAAAACCTCCTTTCTCTCCTAGTCCTGAGGCTTAATTGCACCAAATTTAAAACCAGAGCCCAATTTAAGCAACTGCAGAACTCTTTTAAGTGTTACCAATTTGCATTAGCTTCCACTGGGTCATCTGGAAATCAGACCTGGGTCCTGCACATGCCTTCGGTAACAAGGAATCTCTAAGGAATGGATTTATCAAGGTTTCCACCTCTCTTTTTTATCACTGAAGAAGTTTAATAACAAGTTTTGGTAATGGTCAGTAGTGAACAATTTGAAAAAATAATGTTTGGAATCTGCTGCAAAGGAATTGTTTATGGTATAGTATTCATAGACAAAATACCCTGTGCTGCACCCACTGAGAAGCAATTAGCCAGGGAAGTCTTTCTCAAAGATTTCTCCATGGCACAGACAGTTCTCAACCATAAAATTCTGAAAAATAACACAGCAACATTTAAGCTGACAATTTTAACATATTCTTCCTAGGAATTCACAGCAGCACTAGAAACTATAAACATTAGTGCCATAAATTGTCTCTGGCTTGACTTTTGTGGCATTTACAACCACTTTTAACTTAGAATGCTTCTAATGACCTTCTGTTGTAACTTGTATTACCAGGGAGCATACCTAAGTGATTAACAGTGTTCTTGTAGCACTGGAAGTCTCATAAATAAATACTTATCAACCTATATATTTACATTTAGTCCTCTGAACTTAGAAGGCAGTTATTATGGAGGTATGACAAGAAAGCTTTGTGCAGTCAGGAAAAATATTTCTAGAGAAGTCAGTATTTGTGGCGTACTGGATTTACAGCATTTATAGCCCACTGGATCCAGATTTAGTTTCTCAGGATCTCTGTGTCCATACAAACAGCAGTTTCCACAGGAGGAGCTTCCACAGTGATGTGAACTGCACATAGGAACAGTCGAATCGAGTTATCCTCCTAAGCACTTAGGCTAGCTAATGAATTCAGTTGGTGAAAAATTGGCCTGGCATTTTAAAGACATGATAGTTCAGGTTTGTCTTAAGATAACCAGCTTCTGTTGTCAGAAACAGCAAGGTTACTTTTCTGTCATCTGATTACTGATGTAGCAAGACTTGCTTTTCCCCAGGCAGTTAGAAAAGGGGTAGAACTGTGAAAGCTGGAAGGTAGGTGGGAACTCTGGGGATTTGTAATGCATTATTATAAATTGCTTTGCTATTTATGTAGATTTAAATAATAAAATATATCCATAAGACTTCTTATCAGCTGCATTAAATATGTTTTCAAAGAAAGAACTAAGCCAACTTGCACTGGAAAATCCTCTCTACCTCTGCATCCTATCATGACTGTAGGACCATAGGTTCTCCATAAGCTCTGGCTAACGGTGTGTGCAGAGGGACCCAAAGTGGGTTATTTTGGGACAAGGGAAGGGAAATGTTGTAGGATCTCGATACCTTACCCTGGACAGGGTAAGACTTGCCAGTGTCTTTGTTTTACTGTGAGCAGTTTATCCTGAGTGTCTTTTCTGTCTCACTGAGGCAGAGCAGGACAAGAAAAGAGAGGCAAAACATCAGGTGGAGGGTTCCAGGATACAAATGCTTTTGGGGAATGTTAACACCTTAAATTCTAGCCTAAAACCAGTAAGCAAACCATGCAGATCCATTTAAGATAATTTAATAGGTATCTGGAAGGAACATGCAGAAAAAGGAGAGATGCTTTTGGCACATCCTGGCCAATTCATTCATTGCTTTCATACTATATTATCTTTAACCAAGTGACCTACTCAAATGTGACCACAAAATAAGGTGTTTTCCCAGAAAGCCTACATTTACATCTATCTCTCATATGTGAGAAGCAATGTCCACAGGATGGATCTTCATTGATAGCTCACAGCTAGTTGTAGGTGTTAAAAAAAACCCAGGTTCTGATTCAGTACACAGTATCTCTTTGAATAAATTCCATAAGATTTCTACCATCTTCCACACTTTAGTTAAAATAAAATTAAAAAAGAGGGACATTAGGGACAATTACAAAATGTCTGGGGACCTGGTTTGAATCCATCCTATCAAAAATGTCTTTATTTTCAGTCTTTGAAATGCAGCTGAGATATTGTCAATATAATAATATACATTATATATCATATAAATATATAAATAAAATTAAGTTATAGATTAATTAATATAAATAATATAATATTGTCTATGTTCCTGTCAAAACAAGTTATTTTCTACAATATCTTGCTTTATCCTCTTCTTATTCTCTTCTGAGCTGTTACTTAGAGTGAACTGTCTCTCAGGTGTGGCCTGACAGTTTATTTCCCAGCCATCTCTTTTACACAGACAAGACAGAAGAAAGAAACCTCTCTATTCTTCATGTGCAAAATTTTGTTTTGGAAAGAAGCTTTAAGAAGTTTTTAAAAGGTCAATTAATCAATCAGAGAAAAGTAAAATGTTATTTGACTTGGAAGCCTCGCCACACCACTCAAATAATGAATGATGAATACCAAGTCTTGGAGTGAATTCTTACAATCAACAGCCCGTGGCTAATCGATAGGCTGACATTTTCACACAGTTGCAGAAAGTGATCAAATTTCATAAATATCACAGGTTGTCGTTGGAAAAATAAACATTCAAAACCAAACAAACAAAAACCCAAAGATAACAAAGGGATCAAACTTTTGCCCCTGAGCTGTTCCTGGTCAGCGGTGCGTCCAAGTGCGGGGAGAAGTGATTGGGATTGCTTGGTGACCTAGCCTGTGTAGGAAAACTAGTTTAAGGTTATGCAAAAGTAACAGCAAGAACAAAAGATGAAAACACCAGTGTGTTCTGGAAGGCAAAGACCCTAGAAAGACTTAAGGAGAAATTCAAAAGCAGTGCTGTGGTAAAAGTTTATCCTGCCTGTGATGAAGCAGGAGCACAGAAACAGCAATGTGTTTTTCATCCATGTAGGCAATCCAAATCAGAAAGTTATGCAAGTTAAAGTGCACAACAGGTTGTTTAAAAATTGGGGAACGTAAGAAAAAAAGTCACAGAAATTATTCAAGTCTTTGAGTAAATGCCTGCAGATGGTATGTTTAATTTATGAAAATAAGTTTGAAAGCTTTATTTTTTTCCCTTTTTTCTATTTTTTGGTTGTTTAGTTGGCTGGTTGGTTTGGTTTGTAGACTGGATAACAAAGGAAGGGGTTTATTCTCCAGTTTCTGGTATCTTCAGTTAAGGACGTTTTTCTGAAGATAAGATTTAGCAACATACAACTGGTTTTTAAGGAGCCAGAGTGTGGTTGGTGTACAAAATGTTAACTTGATAATCTCAGTAGTTACTTCCAACTTTGAAATGCATAGACCCAAACACTGCCTTTCATCCTTGAGCTCTCCTGCCACATTCCTGGTCTGATCACCAGTTGAAAATCTAGGTGGCAATCAGTTAATCAGATTTATCTGTGCCCTTCTTAGCCACAAGGTGGTTGAATTTAGAGCAGCTATATCCTGCTATCCTGTTACATCTGCAAACACCTCTGTTTGGTTCACCATCAAGGGCAGGCCTGTTCCCAGAGGGGGCTGAAGGTCCAGTTCTCCATCCAACTTCTGATTCAATCTTAAAATCAGTTGGCTGGTTTAGCATGTTTAACATGAGATTATCTGAGCTATGACCCATGTCATCAAATTTAAGGTATGAAAAACCTTTTCCTCTCTGAAAGATCACTTGAAGATCCAAAAGCAATTTCTGTACAGTCCCTGGAGACCATCAGCCAGTGAGACTGGAATAGCCCGAGTCCTGTCCAAGTTAAAAAAGGGAAAAAAAAGCAAAGGTGTTGAGGTGACACCTTCTTTGTTTTGGTTTCATATGCTCACTAACTCACCCCAAAGGTGCTCATGGGATGCAAAATATTTTAAAGTCCTTCTAGCACTGGGAGAGTTGTGACTCTGGGTTTAGAAGGATGCTGGCACCGTGCCCTCTTAGGGGAAATGTCAATGTAATCAGGGTGTAACAGACACAGCATGAGTTGTTTTTTCTGGTTTGATTTGGTTTTTTTACAAACCAAGACTGAAACCTTCTGAACACAGCCTCAGCCAATATAAAGAAAGGAAGAAATTACTGATAATTAACTACATAAGATTTTTTATTTCCCTCTTGACTTGGTTCTGGTACCTTGAAGGCCGTCAGTTTGGCAGAAATTAAACTGATCTTGTTCTAATCAATGACCACTAGAAACTACATGCTTGGCATAAATATTATTGCTGTTACTGTAAAGAAGAAAGAAAATATTTTTAAAAAGTTTAGTATTTGAAGAGAGGGGAGCTTTGGGCAAATAGAAATCTGTATTTCTTAGGCTAGAACCATTATGGTTTTCTTTGGGTTTTTTTTGCTTTTGTGTTTTGTTTTGGGTTTTTTTGGTTGGTTGATTGGCAATCAAGAAGGCTTAGAGTATTTTTAAATTAGTTCCTTTTGCTGTTGAAATCGTGGTTAAGTATTAATACTTAACACTGTATTCCTACTCACATCTTTCATCCAGCATGTTATCCATGGAGCAGAAGTTGTATAAGGGAAGAACAAAAGTGTAGTTTAGAAGAAAAGCTGTACACAGTCATACACTTTCATAACTCCAGCAGAAACATCCAGGTTCAGTTCATCCCTGCCATTTTTTTCACTGCAAAGTCTGTCACCCCACTGCAGGATCTCTAGTGCTTAACTTGTCTCCAAACACATTAATATCTTCTTGTGTTGTGGCTTTCCTTCAGTCATTCATCTCCTCCAGCTACAGGGGATGTGTTATCAAAATCCTAAGGCTTGGAGTTATGCTTTGCCTGAGATGTGGAAAGCAATCAACTATTAACCTGTTAGAGGAACTGCTTCCAATCTCAAAACTTTACCTGAATCACTATGATCAAAAATAACAAACCAAAAAACCTCCGTGGCTGACATCCCTCCCCTGATCACTGGGGCAAGCTGCTAGAAAAGGATATATACCTGCATGTTTTGTAGGGTAGCTCATCTCAGCTTTATTGAAATACAATTATTGATTTAATTTTAGTGTTTCTCTTGCAGTTTACAGCTGTATACTGGTTTTCTTTCTAATCCCTGACCCGATTCCAGAGGCTAATTTGCAGCGTTGGATTTTGTTGGGAAAATGTGTATGAAGAGCAGTTTATTTCTGACATATCATCTGAAGTTCACCTCCTAAGATGCTTCAGAGAAACAGAATGTAGGTAAGGATTAATTACTCTGAGAAATGAAACAAAAGCTTGGTCTTAAGTAGCTGTTCTGAGACGAGGGAGCTAGCTCTTAACAAATCAAGCAGAAGGTGTGAACAAAACTGATTAAAAAAAAAAAAAGAAAAGAAAAAACAGAGTGCACCTAAAGTTTGCAAGTAGAATCACTTTCTAGAAATCCTTCATTATCTGCAGTACCTTTTAAAAGTATTGATCTACAGCATTAGATGACTGGTTAGAGCTGAGGACTTCTACCAGTAAATAACTGTAACTCTCTCTGTCCCTGAAAGCCACTACAGCAGTTGAATACAGCAGTTATTTCCCTTTTGACATTTTCTACTCATTTCAGAATTATTTTCCATTTAATATACACATATAGGGTATTTCTCTCAAAGCAATAGCATCTCTGTATAAAATGAAAGAAGAAAAAAAACCCAGAAGCTTCACCTTTGTCTACTGGAAGGTCATACTCATTTTTTCCTTTGTAGCAA
This sequence comes from Chloroceryle aenea, assembly GCA_013399075.1. Lineage (NCBI taxonomy): Eukaryota > Metazoa > Chordata > Aves > Coraciiformes > Cerylidae > Chloroceryle > Chloroceryle aenea. The sequence continues at coordinate 115,892 of VWZY01003280.1, forward strand.
AAGAAAATGAAATCAATCTGGTAAATATCTATAGGCAGCCATCAAAAAGAAAAGTGGCTCCTCTGTTCTAAAAGGGAAGTAAATTCAAGTCTGACAAAGTTGTCACTAGCCAGAACCTGCCAGTCCTGCTTATTTTTAAATCAAACAGCCAGCGGTAATGAGGTGATCTGAGGCTCAGGAAGCAAAATCAGAAGCAGAAGCTACATTTTAGGAAACATTCTCAGTTAGCCTGGTGGTCTGTAAGAGTGCAGAAAAGCAGACCTTTCTGTTTTCAAAACCTTGAGAAGTTTATCTCTTACTGTGAGTAAAAATCTTTTGTCAGCTCCTGTTGAAGTCAGTGGAAGGATCCACGCTGTTTACAGTGGGAAACAGCCTGCCCATGAGGAGAGCAAATGTCCTGGGTGGGTGTTTCAGAGAAGCTCACTGGAGGCAAACCTGTTGTCACATTCAGTCGATGAACACCCTCAAGTTGCCTTCTGGGTTTTTTTTCTGATGTTTTTACTGAAGCCAAAATGGTTTTAATGTGTGCAACTTTATGCCTCTCTATTTAGAAACTGAGTTATTCTAGAAGAGTGAATATTCACATGTAAACTTTCTTCTACGTGTAGACTGTAAATCTCATCAGGACCAGATGAGATTCTTTTCATTGTCTAAAAATTGTATTTTTTCCCATAAATGTTTATGGAAATGAAGAGCTAATAATGGCATGAAATCAGTGTTAAATGGAGGTTTTCAGTAAGATTGGTATAAACATCACAGCAGAATATTCATCACATTTTTTGAAAGGAGCCATAGAATTAATAATAACAGCTTTAAAAAGCAACTTTAAAGGGAAAAAAAAAGTCTAGAGTTTGTTTCCTTTCTCTAAATGAAAATAACTTGGCATTACATCAGCTTCTGTCCAAGTCTACAGCAGCATGTTTTGCAAATATTACATTTATCAATCAATGGGTGTTTGCTACACTGGGCTCTCAAGTCACCTTCGTTCACACTGGAGTGATATTCCTGGTGGGATTAGTCCCCCTGAGCAAGGGCACACTCGGATGCACGTTCAGCTGATCACGCCAGGGTTATGTGATCTATTTTCATAGCATGGTTACTGTGATTACTCTCCTGATTTGAACTGAGCCGTACAGACGGAGCAGCAAAAGCCTCCAAGGAGTTGTCTAGACACCTGAAGCAATAACTGGAAGGCAAGGGCACATGAGCTTTTATTTACTGAAAGATACTGTTTAAAGATTTTTGAGAAAAGCAGTTTTCAAAACCCTGAGAGGTAATATCCCTGAAAACGAGACAGCTTGGAGGCTTCATTCTGCTCCCACTGCACACAGTGGAACTCTGAAGTAAATGGTGTTATGTTAGTGAAAAAGATAGATTTAAGATCATAATCAGGGGAAAGACACATGAGAACAAGTTCAGGATTTTTTTCTTCAACTTCTAGATTTATAGATTAACACTAAAGAACACATGAATAATTTGAGAACTGCTTTTCAAGCTCTGAGATTGTTTAATCCTTTGTTTATGTAATTCCTGTACGGTTAATTAGTTTGTAGTTAAATAAAACATTATCTCATAAGCATTGAAATCTAGCCTATCTTTTCCTGGAGCACAATCATTTGCTATAAAAGAGAAAAAAAAAAAAAGCTTAAAAAATAGCAATAAAATCAGAGGAATAGCTTCTGGTTCAGAACTTTTTTACTCCTGGTGATAAGTTCTCTTTGAACTGATTTTGGTCTTACACCAGTCAAAAATTCTTCACAATGAGAAAACAAGTTAGTAATTTCATTATTTTCTTTTCCCCACTGAAAGCTGGTTGGGTAGATATGGCTTTTTAAGTAGTGCTTTAGACTTAAACCTCCTTGCTGAAGTGCAACAGAATACTCAGCTATGATTAGTAAATAATACTGAAAATGCTGGGTTTACTGTGAGTCCTACACAAAGGAAGAGATTAAAGGAGAGCAAAGAGGAGACTGTTAAAACAGATACATCAGATGAAATGTACCCTCTGCCAAAGGAGTTTAGTATTCATACCCTGGCAAGATGTCAGCAGCTGGAAGGAGAAAGACCCATCAGCTTTCAGGCCATGTGTCAGTAGGGTTGTTCAGGTGAATACCATTGATTCCAAATCTTCCGGGTGACAGAGATGACCCTTGCACCCCCTGGAAATCCCAACAGTTTTGTGGGAAATAAGAAGCCCTTGTTTTTTTTAAAGACCTAAGGAACTGACCCCAGTTTTATTTATACTTGTAGTACAATGCCTGACTCCTTTGGGTTGGTGGAGTTAGTCCTGCCTGACATAAATGGGACCCAGCCCAAGACCACGTGTTACAAGATGAGGATAAATGAGCCAGGCTGTGAACAGGGTAACCCCAACACATTAGAGGATTTCAGTACAGCCCTCAAATAATAAAGCCATAATCAATATGTGTAGCAAAAGAGGTTTCTTCCTACTGTGCAACCTGGAATTTTTGTATTTTGGGGTTTTTTTTAAAGACCTCAACCCACGTTCTGGCTAGACAATCTTAAAGATGAATTACAAATGTAACTTTTATGCATAGGAGCATAGCAAGTTCAAAGAAAAAAACAAAATCAAATACAAACCAACAGGAAAAAGGGACACACACTGAGTAAAGTGCATTAGAAAGAATCTCTGTGTAACCCATCGACCTAATGAGGCAGCAAAACAGAACCAAAGAATAAATCTGGTGGTTTTTTTCTAACCGATGATGGGAAGTTCTAAGGAGGGTCCCATTACCTTGTGTCAATTCTTTTTACCAGAGGGAGCAATAATTGAACTGTTCCACACTTGCAAATGTATCCAGACCATAATTTCTATGGGGATTGCTGTCTCTCTGGTGGATTTCCCACACAAACTAGCTGTCAAACCTAGATGATAACACTCCTTCTATTCCTCAGAAAGTCATTCCTCAGTTTATTAACATTGCTGTCTTGGAGGACACAAATAGTTTAACTCACAGGTCACTTTTTCACTCGTGGTTTTACTTACATATATTATATTATGGAGTAATAACAATAATGATAATGTATGTTATGGAACCAGCAAGCACATGAAGAGATCTGATGAGAAGGCAAATGCAAGGAAAGAGTTAAGGTAGTTCTTCAACTGCTCCACTTAAGGAAGCTCGTATTTTAATGGTCCCAACTAGGATTAGAAGTTAACACCTCATTAAGATGAATGGGGGATACAGTTTGCACCTTTACTGTTGCTCCTATGCTGTGTGGCTCGAAGGCTCCCTCCACTATTTCTGGAGGGCAGGCTTAAAGAGTACAAGAGTGCATCATTAATTTATCTAGGGAAGTCTCTTTGTAAAAGAAATGCCCAGTGACTTCATTTTTAATGAAACTGGTTCTGCAGAAACTCTTTTGCCAGTGTAAAGACCAAAACATCAAGGATTTAATGATCTTTTTTGGTACCCACTCTTTTCCATTGTTAGGTTTCATGGCATAAAAGCAACATCATTACAATATCTATTTTATACAGGTGGAGTCCTGTATCAGTACCCTAGGTGAGGCCTAAGCCCTTCCCACATGTGGTGGAAAACCAGATGTTCCCCTCATGGCCATGTCTGCATTCAGTATTAAAATGAGCCAAGATCTAAAACCCACCTAGAGGCAGAATCACAGTCATGCTTTTAATAACAAAACCTAGTGCAAGCAGGCTTGGTTCCTTTTCCTCTATCACCTGCACAGAAAAATAAAATATTTATACAGAAAAATTATTTTCCTTCAGTGGATCTTACCTGGGATTTTCCAGGGAGGTGGGTACCATGATGCAAATTAAGGTGATGGAAGGAAAGCAGAGAAGGTCTGCTAATTTTTATCAGATTCCATGGTTGCAGGCATTCCTGGGTGTCAGCATACCCTGTTTGCCTGACACTTCACTGCCTCTGGTTCTTTTTGCTTGAAGCCATGTAGGTTTGAGATAAAGGAGGTACAGAGAATTCCAGGTGAGTCACGATCATCTAAAATAAGAGTGTAAAAAGAGAAGAATAAGCTATAACTTTCTTAGAACACATATGTGTGCACATGCATATGGGCATATCCTGGCCTACCCAGTCAGAGAGAAGACATACATATTAACATAACTGAACTGAACTAACTAGCAGAAATCCTGGAAACATTTTCTATATAAATATTTATACTTCCCTCCTTTTGATGTCCTTCTCTAATTTTAATTGCCTTTTTCAGTAGAATCACTTTAAATGGAGTGGCCTTTTAAATATCAGTGCCTTCATATTGACAGAAACAGAACTGGATCTGAAGTAATGCAGTATGCCATAAATCCAATATTTAAGAGCCTACAGCATCCTTTTTGAGTCAAAAGCCAAAATTCCCATAGATGCAGTAAATTATGGTACAGAGTTGGAGGCCAAGGGGATATAGCCTGCAGTGATTACTGCTAATTACTAGCCAGGGCTTTGGAAAGGCAGAGTGATTTCAGAGATCAGCTTCGAAAAAATGTCTGATAAGAGATTGATTTTCCGAAGAGGAACAATTTCATCTGCCTCTAAACTGGACCCCTTTAAATTCTCTTTGCTTTGGCACCCCACAAGAAACACACTTATGTTGATCAGTAACTTCTGGAAATCTTGGCTGGGATTTAGCTATGCTGTGATCATTCCAATATACATTTTATTGTCTGATTTTTTTCAAAATCCATTTTGCTTGCTCCCTTTTTGAACCTATTACACTTTGAATCACAAACTTCTCCATGCTGCTGAAATCAATAGGCAATATTTTAATTCATTCATAATTCCTAAGCATCTAAGGAAGATGTTTTCACTGGAAAGGGCTTGATGTCCACAATAGATTAACATGGCAGTTCAGTCAGTGCTATATCAGACCACTCCAACTGCAGGCTTGATTTCTCTCCTATTAATTTTAAGTGTACATTTCTTCTTTAGGTGATAGAACTGGTGTGTTTTGTGACTTTAATGCAACCAGGAATGAGTCAAGAGCATCCATGGAAGTGGTTAGATTGTTTCTAAATAATCCTAAATGTGTATTCAAAAAAAAAAAAAGTAGTTTCATAGTATTTTCACTCTATGCTATTAGGCATTGAAACAACTAATTACTGCTGGTATGCAAATTTTGTGAAATCCAATTAAATAGCTATCAGATATATGGATAAATCTGTTAGCTAAGGCGTGCTTTCTATCAGTTTCTAGCCATCCTGTGTTTGCTGGGAAACCTGTTTAAACAAATAAGTGATAGAACACTAAATGAGTCGATGAAAAAAAATCCCTTAAGTACCAAGTTGTGAATTGTATGTTATTAGATCTCTCCATGGGTAAATATGTTACCTGCTCTGCTGTAACTATGAAGCTCCCTCTTAGGTAAATAGTGTCTCTTTTAAAAGAACAGATCTAGTCAAGGCCCAGATTTTCTGTATATCAAGGAAATACATTTTAAAGCCACTTTCTTGTTTCACAACAAAGCCAAAAGACATTCAGCTGTCAAAATAACAATAGTATTTGCAAAAGGCTTATTTTTTTTTTTCTCCATCTGCCAAAACATTATAGGAATGGAATAGGGAAAACCAAACTGATTATGTCCATGCTCATGATTGTAAAATCTCTGCTACCAAAGATATTTTAACTAGCTAGACTCCATTGATCTCCAGCAAAGCTTTGTCAACTAAAGCTTTTTTCTTAAATTGATTCTCCATCTTGTCTTCTCATTCTTTCGACAAGCACACAGCAGGAAGCTCTGTCTACATACAGAAAACAGGATCTTGCTGTAGGCACGGGTATAAAACAAAAAGACAGTGATTAAAGAAAAAAACAGACTGCTGGTACTATTTGATCTTAAAATTATTGATCTTGTCAATCAGTTCCAGCCAGAGAGTGCCCATTTAAATCTGTAATAACTATTAATGTTCCCACAGAAACGCTGACCACTTGAAAAAAACAAATCTATACAATAATGCAATGCCATGCTTATCTGGCTGTATAGCTCTTTGTAGTATGAAAGTGCAACATCCCACCTGACAAAGATCCTCTCTAAAATGTCTTTTAAAATTCCCATAAGAAGATGAGGGTCACGTGCCAGACTTACATTTTGAAGACTTTGTTAACTGAGAACTTTTGATTCCGTGACTGCCCAAAGCATTATTAGTTTTTATCAGCCACATACTGAGATTTTTTTCCTAGAAGTGACCCAAACTCAAGCACTGCATTAGGATACTGTTAAAAACCCAGGAAGCTAAAGCCAGCATCACTCTTTGTCCTTAATGTGAAATAGTATTTTATTCTTTCTCAAGAGTTTGCATTCCTGTTGTGCCCACGGTGTCTCTAAATATACACACAGACAACTATAACTGAAAAATAGTTTAAAATGAAAATAATCTTATTTAATAACTAAGTGTCCTTCTGCTGCTGCTCATATGAAAAGCAAAAACCATTTGGCTATCTGGAACAAAGTCCAAAGATCTTGAATCCATCTCCACATGTGCTTTAACTTCGAAGCAAATGCCAACCACCAAAGCTTGTCACTTTGTGATAAGGGGGATATTTTCAAGGGCAGCAATTGTTGCACACAAAGTCCCCCAAATGAACCAGATTCCAAATATTTAGCAGAAGTGTTCGAGTAGCTGACAGTGTTATCCTTCTCTCTCTGGGTATAAAGAGGGGAAAGAATTTACTAACAATTTGATAAAGTCTCTGTTAAAGGAAAAAAGCTACAGACAGCTGCACCTTGTCCAGAACCAGTGAAAATCCATAGGAAGGTTCATTCATTTAACACAGGCATGTCCTGTGCCAGCCCAAGGGCTTTAGAAAGCCTTTGCCCATCTCTAATATATGCATCAATTCAATTTTATGAAATGCATTTGAAATGTACTTCATTGATCATCTGAGTTTATCATAAGCCTCCAGTTCATATTATGGTGCCAGTCAAGTCTGTCACATGGTTTTGAAACCAACAAAGGCTGATGCAGAAGGGTTTTTCTTTGTTTGAATTCCTTTATTGGTTGAGTGGAAGGATTAAAGATAGACTAAGAAGTCATTATGACATAATAAAACACACATCGGTCATTCCTTCCCTTTAAAATCTGCTTTTTAAGCACATTCTTCTCTTAGCAGCCAAAATGAAATGTCATTAAAACATCTGGACATTAAGATATGTATTTAAACTTCTTTGTTTGGGTTTGGTTTGGTTTTCTTTTAATCTAGGCAACAGTGATGTAAAAAAAAAAACCCACCTTACAAAGTTCACACAGAAATTACTGTGAACTGCTTATTTTTCCTTATTATAGATAGGACATAGGGCTCTCCATTATTTTTTAAGTGACAGTTGGATAGAAAATGCAATAACTTTGTAACTCTTTTTGTCATTGCATTTGAGGTTTCATTCACATTAAAAAATAAAAACCTCAAGCAAGTTTTTTTGTGCTTTTATATTATGTATTAAGTGTTGAGCTTTCAGTGTACTATGAGATACATGGGGAACTCCAGAATAATAAAAAAAAAATGCTTGAATAATATATCAGTGAAAGAAAGGATAAAAGAACACACATTACATTATGCCATGGATCCTAAAAATGCTTGTTTCCCTGCGATGGGAAAAATTAATGTGAAACCTTTTCCCCTTGCTCCTAAAGAGAGGCATTTTTGTTTCTTTGTGTTTTTGACTGAGTAATTTTCTCTAATCAGGAAGGAACCTTTCAGTGCTGGAACCTGCTTGTAACACTAGAGACAAATATATGAAAATTTCTTCCCCATTCTTGTCAGTTCAATTATTTATCAAGCGATCATGCTTGCTTTATGCTTTTCTTTTAAGACAGTAACACTTCACCCTTCACCCCTGCAGCATTCTCCAAGCCCTTAAAATAACTCTTCCTTTGAATTCCTGGGTTTTGGCAAGGGAATATTTCCCTGCTCTTCTCCAGGACTTTGATGCATGCCAGGGATTAATGGCAGGGTTTGGCATAGAGGAGCTCGCCTGGGTGGGAGGGAAGGGCTCTGTCCCTCCTAAAAGAAGAGCTGGGACACTGGAGAGCCAGTTTGTGTTCTCCTCCACGGGGGAAATGGTTTTTACTTCTGGTGTGGACACCTTTATGCTTCTGCTGCCCTGCAGAACTGCAGAGGTGTCCAAATGGCTGGTTAGGGCTTGGTCTGCAGGGTAGGCTGCGTATCGCGGGCAGGCAATGCAAAATGTGAGCAGGGTGCAAAACTGCCTCTCCCTCTGCACTTCTACCCATATGCAATGCTGATTACTTGCTGATTAATAGCACTGGCAAGAATACAAAAACAAATACTATGTCTTCCTCTGCAAGTGTCACCTCCCACCCTTTCCTGGTCCAACACTTTAGCCTTCAGTTGCACTATGAGATACTCCACCAGGTTTTTTATCTGCATGAAAAAAAAGAAAACCAACACATGCTCTTTGCAGGGAGTTTTCTTCATCTATGCCTAGGTGATATGCTAATTTGCTCCTTTCACTTCAGCCTGTTTGCTGGTTTTAAGTAAGCATTGTCCTGCTTTCCCAAGACCTGAAAATGTCAAGCCTTGTTTATTGCTGGATATAAAAAGGGACATATGTTAGATCTTTGGAATTTTATCTTAATCAGAGTTTAAAGCAGATTTTTCAGATTAGGCAAGTTCCATTCCGATCTGACACGGCTTCATTTTGGTCTCTGATGTGCAAGCACGCGTCCCCATTTATCTTTTCAAGTCCTCTGTTGTTCATGCACATACTTGTGCACCTGGGATGGAGTGTGAGCAGCCTGGCATGGCAGACAGCAGTTAAACTGATACCTTGCAGAATTATTGTAACATTAAAATTGTCAGCAGTGAAAAGCAAAAGAGCTTTTAGTGGAGGTTTCCAATAAAAGAGCTATTTTTTTTTTCTTTTAAAACCTTATTTCTATATTCACAGCAGGTTTATGTCACAAATAGAGAACCCTCTGCTAGTTATACATAATTTTTATATCAGTCAAGCCTCAGACAGTGGCCACAGTTAGTGTGAAGCTTTGGGTAAGGACAGCCTGGGTGCTTGCTTAGCTACAGAGCTTTGTTCACCTCATCATCAATTCTTCAGTGAGGGGCAAGATGATGCTGGAAACCAGAGAGCATGTGAGTGTTTTGGAGCTGAACTTCATCACTTCTCTGCCTCACCCCCCGACTTATACTCGCTCACAGGCAGCAAAGGGCACTTAGCAGCAAACAGAATAAACACTCACACACGTGGTTATCCATTTGTCCGTTGTGCAGGAGACATAAGGGAGGACTGGACTGGACTTCCAGTAGCATTTGTGGCAAGTGGCCCCATTAATGCATCCATTTCATCACCCTGCCCTGAAATTTCCTTCACTGGAAAATGTATGAGGGTTTTTTTTTGAAGTAACCTCTAAATTTTGGTTCTTAAAGTCACTGGCCAGCCCACACTGGCGAGTCCTCATATTCTGCTTTTGAAACAGCCAGCCATAATTTGATCCCTAGATAAAAAGCTGGAATACTGCTAATTACTTCTATTGAAAATTAGTACAGCTGAGCCACAGCCCACTGATCCAGAATCGTGTCCTCTGCGACTACAGTCAACTTGATTTCCATGGCAAGCTCTCTTGGCTCTCTAGAAGTTGATGGCTGCCCTCTAGTGACAAAGAGAGTTCTGCTGACACATTGCACTGGATGCAAACATGTTAATAAACACTGTCTTGTAGATCAGTGTAGAACAAGAGGTTTGGATCTAAGGAAGATAAAGAATCTTCAGATAATGAGCAAAAGCACTGGCTTTGGAGGCGTTAGAAACAGAAGCATTGCAGCCTGGACATCCTCAGCCACAGCAATTTTCTAAGGTAAGTTTTTGTTTGATCAGAAGTTCCCATTTTTTGTATATATTTCTGTTATCACCTGAATAACCTTGGATTGTTCCAACAAGACCAGAAGAAGAGCTCTGTGCTGCAAAGAGCTTCACTTTCTGCAAACAGCATCCGACGCCAGCCGCTCGCTGGCACAAAATACTTTTTCTATGTGTATGTGCACACGTGTGTGTGCATCTCTAAGTAACAAAATCATGTTTTCATCCTTTTCTAGGTGAAATCAGAAGCTGATGTGAAGGGCCTGTTATGGGGTTCATGTTGGGAAGAGTGCAGACAGTATCAAGTACCAGAAGCATTACTAGAAATCACAAAGGACTATACTGAGAATGACTCCAGACCTATATTGAGCATTATTTCATGTTAGCTATGAGGTAGCCATAGAATAGAACGATGTGATTTGAAACAAATATGTTAAATAATACTTCATGTAAACTATGGATTACTCTGGGAGAAGTTAAAGCTCATCTACAGGAAAACCTTGAGGAGAAGCGATCACATTTCTGCATGATGATGCTTCTCAGAGTAAGAGAGCTGGGGATAAAACACATCATGGACTTTTAAAATCGGTAAAACTTTCTCTCCTGAACTGGCACAAATCCTGACACCAATCCCAAAGTCCAAATCTGCAACTCGAGTTGACATCTCACACTCCAAAAGTAGTGAAGTCTTACTCCAGTCTTACAAACTGGAGTCTCATTCAGGAATAACTGCTGTTCAGGAAAGCCATTAAATTCATGCTTAATTCACATTGTAATGTCATGTTGGCAAAGCACATAGCCTTTTCTAACAAGGACTGTAATCTTTCTATGCAAATTAAATTATATGACACCGTGATTCTGCCAGATTTACTGTCCATAGTCAGGGAAACAGGTAAGGAAAATATTTACTCCGTCACCAAAACATTCCTATATGCTGAGGAATGGGTTTTAAGTTTAGCTTCAGATGTTTTACTACTGAAAATTTTCATTTCAGCACAGTAAAATATTTCTGAGAACTGAGTTTCTGCATTTGGCAAAGTTCTAATACTGACTTAATTAATTTTGTATAAAGGAAAATTAGAACAACTGTTTATTGTGAGCAGCCATATGAAATGCAACCATTTAACATGGGTAAACTTCACGAACCAGGGCACTGCAACTAACAATTATTTTACACATCTTTGTACAACAATGAACCCTGCCCATGAAGAAAACTGTGCTTTTGAGGGGCTTCTCCACCTACTGCCTTCTCCCACTGGTTTACTCCAAACTTATCAGAACCTGTTGGCTTAACCAGGGGAAGGAAGTTGTTTTTCCCTGTTATCCACACTTATCTTTGATAAGACTCTTACAGGACACAAATGCCTATATTGTCATCCCCTGTAACATTAAACTGTGAAAAAAAGAGTACTCATGAAGTGGCTGTAACACCTATTTCAGCATTTCATGCCAAAAGAAAAAAGCTGCTTCCCATTTTTACACACCGTGACCACTCATCATTTCCTTTCCAACTTTCTTTAGGCAATGGGTATCCAAACTATGCCCCAATTTAACTTGATAAAATGGAATTATATATATTTGTAGCATTATTTATTATTTGTAGTGGTAAAAGTGATGGATTTTCCTACACAGAGGCTGACTCTCCTCTAAGACTGACTTCTCCCTTTGTGATATTGTCCAAGGGACCATGACAGACTCGGCGTACAGAGGCACTGTCCCTGCTGTAGATCTGATTTGCTTTAGACAGATATTGACAGCTGTAGCTCCTCTGACAATGGGGTGTTTCAGTGATGTGCAGTGCTCGTACAGAGAAACCTGAACTCCTTTCACATGTGACAGAAAATCCTGGTTTTGATGTTGGACTGATGGCTAACACTCAATGCCAATCCAACTAGATCCTTTTTCCTCGTGTTCCTAGTCTCTTCTAAACCTCTTCTCATCTTGCTGTACCTTTGCTGTGTGGAAATCACTCAAGAGACCTTTATAAAAGGAAAGCCAACCCAAGCCAGCCATTATGTGCTCACAGGACACATCCTTTCTGAACATACACAATAAGTGATAGGCTGAAACCATTCTGAAGGATGGTGGGAGAAACAATCATTACCTTCCATAAGTTAATGACCCTGTACTTTAGTTTCTCATGATAATGCTTCCATGAAGATAGTTTGAGATTCAAGCATCTCAGTTCTGTTCATTTTGCTGAACTTCTATACCTGAATTTGCTTTATTTTATATGTTCTGGATCAGGAAGCAATACTGCATTGAGTTACACCAGCCAACTCTCTGGCCTTAGATCTGTCTTACAGGTTTCCCTGATGATGCTTCCAAGTAGTAGTAACATTTGGATCCAGCTGCTGAGTTCTTCAAACAGGGAGTCTTAGAAAAATAGGGAAAGCATACCCACAGTTAATACAATAGTTGGGTTTAAAATGATGTAAAAATATCATATATAAGAACTCCATGTATAAACATCTGCCTGTGGAAACCACCGTGACCCCAAGATATCTGTCATTACTTCTTGCCACCAAAGCAAGGGTGTGCTGTCCCCTCCAGTCTTCCTCTTCCACACTCCCCTCTGGCATTTATCTGACCCTCCCTGCAGTGACTCTGTTCTGCTACTTGGCACTCCAGTAAAAGACAAGCAGGTTTCCACTGGGTTAGTGATCTGGACTGCACTGAGCTGAAGAGTGAGCTCATTCAGAAGGGTCTGGTGAGCACCAGAATCACCACAACGCAGGGCAGCTCCAAGTGCAAGGGCAGTGGGAACCAGAAAAGGGGAATAAGGAGTATGAGGAGAACATTTAGACCCTCACAGCCCCTGCTGTAACTCCACACACATCCAGTGGACTTCTTGCTGTAGAACCATTCTCTTGATCTCACTTTGTTCCCATGCATAGCAGAAGCAAAGGATGAAATTTCAGAAATGGCTATGAAACAGCTCCTAAGTTAGGTCTTTGTCAAGGGACTGTCACTTAGTTTGTACCACATCTAGGACTGTAACCCAGCTGATCTCTAGGTGCTACAGAGATAGGAATGTTTAATCGTGATGATCAGCACTGAAAACATAACATTTTGAAATATTAGGTGGTTTGTATACAGCCTGTCCTTCTAATGGAGTGGCTAAATGTCATTCTTTGCCTTGGATCTTGATTTTACTGGGTTATGTGGTTTTTCTTTAATAAAGTAAATTTCCAGTAATTTCTTCTGATGTTGTCATCATCATTAGTTACTAACACCTGGCTGGATGTGTAACATGACATCTCTTCCAACCCAGGAAGCCCATCCACAGGGCAATTTATCACAAGAGTTACACTGAGCTGTGTCCAAGAGATTTTTAGACCGATCCTGCCCTTTCAGAAGTGTCTCATAAAGTCTACTGATGGATCATATCTACTTGGGCAGTGACCTGTTCTTCTTAGCACTCCAGCAAGCAAGGAGACTTCTGCTGGCATCAGCACGAGCACTTATGTCTTTTTTTTTCATGCTGGAAAGTCATTTGGAAGAATTTAACACCGAAGAAGACAGGAGATGAATCTTTGAAGAGAGCACTCACAGGAATGGTGCTTGTAGTAGAGAGAAGCTAATATTAAATATCACTGTGGAGGAATAAACTGGGGATAAATTTAAGCTATACAGCTTGGAGAAGGGCAAAGTAGATCAATGTGTTTATTATCAATAAATCAATTTGCTAATCCAGGTGGAATTCTGCAGCTGTAGGATGTGGAGGGTAAAAGGAGGTGAGTGGGTTGATTCTTTTTTAATAAGAGGAAATCGATATCCTAATCAAATATCAGATGGGAGATGAGGAGTAAAGAAGAGAATCTACATAATGTATGGTTCTAAATTGGTTTCCTAAAATACCCATGTTAATGATGAAGGAACTCATTCTAAATTAGTGTATATTGGCATCGTTTAATATAACTGCCATAACTTAACTTCCACCAGCTGGGAAATTGGCTCAGCATATCCAAAGATAACAGGAGGGTAGAACTGCCCATTTTCCTCAGCGATGCCTGCTCCATATTGATAACACTAAATTTACATGGGTTGTAAGCAAAATCAAGCTCGTAGCTAGAATAGTTTGGAATGGCAGGCAAGTCTGAGGGAGCTTTTCTTAGCCTGGGTCACAGAAAAAATAAAAAAGGGACACCTTCTTCCTCTCTGTTCAGGAACTGAGATTCCCAGTGCAGCTGAAGACCTCACATTAACATGAACTGCTGAATGGCCACTTCAGCTTATGATACTCCCATTGCTATGTTGTCTAAAGCATCCAGCCCAGCCACGTCATCTGTGTGCTTTTGAATCCCTTGAGTTTAATAAGGCTCCTTGGGTGAGTGTGTTTCCCAACACGACTGTTAGGTTTTGCTGAAAACATTTTGGAACAGGACCCAACAATAATCATTCAATACAAGTCAATGTTCTTTGTGCTCTTTGTATGACTCCACTTGTTATTATTAGTTTATTAAAACATTGTGTTTATTAAGGATACAAATTCATGATTAATGGAGAACTCATTGCATAAAAAAAATCATCAAGACCATGACAGAATCTTTATGGAAAGTCTCAGTTTTTCATCATGAATATTCTCAGACTTGTATGTAAATAGTCAGATTGGCTTTGATGAGAGTAGTGGAATAAGGATGGGAGAAATGAACAGACTCTTTCTTGGGTATATAGAGAAATAAATAAAATTATGACTAGATATAGGAAAAATAAAGTAAAACACCAGATGTGATGGACAGAATGTCTTCATTTTTCTGTTCTCAAATTAATTATTCATTCTCAAGGAAACTTTTGGAATATTTTGATATGACTGGAGTTATCTGTGAATATATCATTTAAAAACCCCCTGTGAACTAGAAAGGCAGTCATCTTTGTGATGCACTGGGCAATCTAAAGTTGTTTACTAAACTGTTTAGTTCAATCCGTGTTCATGGATAATTTGTGTAAAATAAACTGCCTTGCATCTGCCATATGAGTGACATTTTTAGAGGGTCTCCCTCTTCAGCTGTCAACCTCTAAGTCTCTGCCAGTACAGTATGCCCATGCAAGAATGAATTTTTAATTTAGAAAAGGATAAACCAGACAATTTTACCTTGCAGGAAAAAGCAACAAAATGGCTTGTCAGATCTGTTTCCTGAAATCTACAATCATGTGGCAAATCTGGAAAAATAGACTAAAATGATTTTATTAAAATCAAGCCTGCAAAGCTTTTTAAAGCAAATGGTTCCTGGAGTGTAATCACTAATTTCTTATTTTTTATCATTTTTACATTTCAAAACAAATTGATGGTGGAAAATTAGGAGATCATCAGTGCTAAAAAATCTCATGGACAGTCTGAAATGTGGTGAAAGTTCAAAAGGAAAATAAATAAATCAGATCATCCATCTTTTCACCAAGGTTAACAGCTAAATAAGTGGATTATTCAGACTGATTATGTGCAAAATATATCTTCATTCAGTTACACAATGTCAACTAAAAGATGAACAAACCCAGGATGCTTTTTTTCCCTCAGTGTCCAGAATTTTACCACATTTCTTCACAATGAAAGCATCCCAGCCAGGATGTTACACCTCACTATAGATTGGCTTTCACAGTCCGGGTGCACCAAATGCTTAGTTCCCAAGCTACCCTGACACCTCACAAATACAGGTAATAAAAAGGATCCTCTCAGCTTGGATGCTCTTGATCAGATCAAGTACTCAAGCATTAGCAAAAGCTGTATCTGTTTGGTTTTCAGTGTCATCCTGATATATCTTATCCCTTCCAAGTAACTGAAGATAACAATTCATTTTAATTTGCCCCCTTTCCCGAGGCAGAGCTTGATCTTGGACATTTGTAGGGGAAGAACAGGAGGTGACAATTACTGTGCATGCTCTCATGGCCATAGTGGAAAACATTTTGCTTTCTATATAGGCTGGATTTTGACCATACTGGTGGAGGGTCTGTACCACTTCCCTGCTACTGCTGAGCTTTATAATGTCCAAAGCACAATACATGTGAAATATATTGTTCTCACCTTATTAAGTTTAGCATTTTCTTATCTGCTCTTAAACTCTGGTTGGTTTTGTCTAAAATTCATAGTTTAAGATTTGTGGCCCCGGGCCAAGTTCTCGGATACTAGCAATTGTTATTGACATCAGCAATGTTATGACAATTTATCCTGACTGAGGGTCTCTTTTCTTAAAATTACTGGAAAGTAAAATACAATAACTAAAATTTAGATATGCAGGAATTAAATTATCTTTGGAATCGTTTGCTGCTAGCTGATACGGGCAGAAGCAGCCAGAGAGCCCTCTCTTGTGTGCAGGCAGAATACAGAACACCAAAGGAATCTGCTGGTGACTTGAACAGATGAGTGGTATTGCTGCTAATAGAGAGGGAACCTGAAGCCTTAATTGGTTTGCTGTAAACATTACAAACACGTTTGCATGCTTCCATTCAGTTTGTGTGCCGTGCGTTAGATGGATGGCATTCACACTGATAGCTGCAATTTAATTACAAAAATTCTTTTCTTTATTCAATTTCAGTTGTGTCATCCCATTATGTTGGCTATGAAGCATTGCAAGCTGCTCTGCAGCACGTGGCGTGATGTCGGAGAGATAATGCCACACAATGGCTCAATTTTGGTCCTAAGGATTTCCATCCAGGTTGGAATCAATGTTGTAAATGGTTATTAAACCCACCCATTCTGGCTAACTGAAACAAAGTGAAAGATCTGAGGAAGCACATTATTTTTTATTACCAAGAACGATCGCAGGGAGCAGTAAAATTGCTCGCCATTGGTGAATCCATCAATATGAATAAACATATCAAACCTCCCAGGACTGAGGACCCTGCCCACAGGCTGCCTTCTGAGGCTTAATGAATTCACAGTATGAACAAATTGATTCAGCCATTCCAATTACTCAATTTACTACAGCTGCCAAACAAGTGACTGGAGCAATACTCCAGGCTGCAGAGTGCAGGTTTGCTTCCTTCTCATCAGGTACTAGGGATTGTCCCCAGACTTTGGAAATGTCATGGCAATTTCTTTTTTTATGTTTTTGTGGAATACATTTTCCAACCAACAAAACCTGCTCGAACGAGGAACTTAATTATCACTTCCTCAAGGGTTAGAGAAGTATAAGGCATTTGGAGTCTGCCTTGGGAGAGTGGATTTGCCAAAGGCTATTAAATAAAAAGGGTGCTAGGATGATGTAAAGGGCTGAGACAGGGCTGAGAATCAGACATCCAAATATTTCACTGTCTCATATGGTTCCTAAGACTTTCTAGGATAAAGTATTTGAAAAGAGGGGAGGGTTTTTTTAAGCACATTAGCATGAAACTCCTTACTTAAGGTAAACAACGCTCCTGCCGGCACCTCGGAAGGAGCACGTGGATTCTAGGATGGAAAACATAAGACAGCAGATACCAGGGTGAATGTTTGGAGCATGAGGTAGATTAGAAACTGATGACTTACAGAAAATAAATCTGTTTTAGAGACGAGGGTTACGTGAAGCTGTAAACATCTGGGACAAGATTCTGAGTGGTATCAGCATCACTGGGTGAGAAGGTGCTGCAAGTCTTTTGTTAGGTGAAATGAAAGGAAGATGGTCAAGTTAGATATGAATAAAGACTGAAATTTATCCAGCCTGGACCTGATCATTCTGAATTAGTATTCCTGCTAATTTGTACTGCTGATTTCATAGCTAAAAACTGATACCAAACACCATTTATTAGAAGACTGGTTTACAACAAATGGTTCTGAACTCACCCTTCAGTTTGATAGATAGTCTCCCATCCCTACAACCTTACAAAAGGAAAAGAAAAAACCCTAATCTTACAACCAACATTTATATAAATGTCCCCTCAAGGTCTCAAGAGTATTTACTACTCTCCATTCACCTCTCCATAGTGGCATGTAACTAAATGGTGTCTCTGACTTTCAATATCATATTGAATTTAGAAAAGAAATCTCTTACTAAAATGCAAATTGCTCATGCTGCGAGTTTTAGGGACTCTAATTTCAGTGAAATGCTTTGTAAAATGTGGATGTTAGATGAGCAGGATAAAACAACTGAGGAATCCTGCTATTTGGGAAATTACTTTTTTTATGTTAAATGGGGGAAAATGGCAAGCCTAATAAAGTAAAAGGGAAGGGGACTATCAATGACTCCCTCCAAGGCAGTCTGCCAGACAGCCCTGGCCAGATTTCCACAGTACTACCTTCAGATCTTATTAAATTAAAATAAAACCCCTCATCTTGGCTTTCACTGGCACAGTCAAATGCACAGTTTTTTACTTAGTTCCAACATCAGCCCTGCACGTCCAGCCAGCTTTAATATTTCACAATGTAATATACATAGTTCTGTGGCATTTTTTACATATCTGGCAAACAGTGACTGAAAAATATTCTGTGTAAAGTTAAAAAAGCAGCGTTACTAACTATTTGATCATGTCAACTCCTTTTCACTGCTCTCCCTCAGGGACCAAAGCACGTGGAAATGCAAAAGGAAGATTCAAAGAACTCAGCAATGGAAAAGTCCCATTAGGTCATCTAATCCAATCCTCTAGTAGCACGTAATTGTTGCCCAGAATACATTTTGCACGGGGGTTTTTTCAGCCTGGTTTCGGATACTTGGCTACGTGCCTTTTGAAAGCTGGACGGGTAGAGCTCAGAGAGACACAACATCACCTCCAAGGTCATCTCTTGCCTCTTCTCATTTGTCCTGCTTTGTAAGGGCTCATACAGGGACTGGGGATGGCCAGACTGGAAAACAAAGGTGCAGGTGTTTGCTGTCCCTCACCTCCCCCCGGGGATTTTCCATATGTAGAAGGCTCAAGTAATTCAAACCAGAGCTGCTTCACGTGTTGATGGGAGCAGCTTTATCATCTACTTCTACTGCTGCTGTCAGAGACTTCAGCTGTGAATCTGGCCTGGAGGACTCCTGTCTGGGTCCTGAGGGACCAAATCTCCTCCTAGGCAGATTCCACCATTAGTCACAGTGCAGTCTGACACAGATCTTAACAACATGAAAAGCCAGCGACTGCCAATGATTTATGGTGCTCCCTGGCTCTCGATCAAGGCCTTGGACAGCCACTAGAAGAATGGCAGCATCAGAACAGGGCTGGCCTGGAGGAACAGTAGTTCACAAAATGTAGCAGTGAGTTAGAGACTTTCCAAGGGAAACATCTGTGACATTCCCATTTTATTCCAGTAGTGCTAGATAACCTAAATTACTGGCCTGCTATCAAAGATCTGCAGACAGCTCTTCCTCACATTCTGCACACTCAGAAAGCTAGAGATAAGCCTGCTGTCTGAAGGACAGTGGACCATACGGCCACATTTCTGAAGACATAAAGAAAACATCTTCTTTCTCTTGGGTGGATCAGGTAAACAGGAAGCCTAGACAATAGATCAGTTTGAAGATCTGAGATGCTGCTGTTATTGCTCTCTGCTTTTCCTGAACATCTGTCTGGCTAATTCTTGAGTGTCAGCTGCTCATGACCAGGAATTGCTTGCACTATTTTACATGTTTTCCATCTATTTAACCAACAGGTACACTTCCACTAGTCACCAGGGTGCCAAGATGACTTCCTACACTCTTTTAGTAAAGCCCAAAGGAGACATGATTATTCATGTACTCAAACAAATGTTGATCAGCTCCTCTCTATAATTTTATTAGGTGGGAGAACTCAGAATAGATATGAAAGAATTTTGGGGGCATCTCTAGAGAAGCCCTGTTTAGGATCATTACCTCACCCTGACTGGTTGTGCAGTGTCCAGGAGACATGCCACAGGATGAGCATGGAAGATTGTGTGGGGACACAAGACCATGCTTACATATGGTTTTCTAACCCATTTCAGAAACGTCTTTTATCATCCTTGTGCATTTGGGATGAACTAGGTCTCACAGGCCAAAGAGGAAGGTATTCTGGTTCTGACTGGCACACTTTCTGTGCAAACTGAAGGTCAACTGAATCCTGAGCATGACCCCTGATAGACAAAATGAACATACTTATCCTATGTTTGTCTCTTGGCATCTTTCGAGCACCTTTTTCCCTGCAACGGCTTCTAACATCGTTGTATAATTTTCATCTTAGAGACTGACCTTGGAAAAAAAGATCTGTTGAGTGGGCTAGTGACAGGTAGCTTGGGAATTACCAGGGACTAGTTCAGAGTCCTAAGGACCTTGGGTATTGTCCCTGGAGACACATTATCTCTGTCAGTGTTTCCTTCGTGCCTGCAGCCTCCTCGATGTACATGCCTTCCAAATACTACCCTACAAATAAATCAAGATACAGATCATTTTCCATACAAAATACTACAGCAATTATCCTTCCTCTCTACATTTAGATATATGTAGCTGGACAGTGTATGAGTATTCTCAACATGTCACCAGTCAGAAACCAATGCACTATGGAAAAAAGAGGCATTCTTTTCGATGTATACGCACTGCACCTCTTACAAAAGAAGTTGACTTATATATGCACTTGAAAATGCATGTGTTTTTGTTTTGTGGTAGAGACTATTTCAGATTCACTGCAGAAACTTGACATGAAACTGAATAACTTAGCATCACTGGGGAGATTTTAAGATTCTCTAGCTGTGGAGATTTATGCAAACTGTTTATGGAAATGTGGAAAATACTTTTTCACTACTAAAGGCCTACACGCGTACTTTGCTCAAGAATATGTCCTGAAGTTGTTTATTTACAGGTATGATGTGAAATCTCCATAGGAAGCCTGGAATTTTGTGAACTATGTTCTATGAACAAATTTCCACTGAGAAGTCTTTCAACCCTCTGTAACAGCTGCCAGTGTTTTGGAACTTGTGAGCAATGGCCATAGTTTTGGTCAGAGTTCATTTTAGTTCTCCTGCAGGGAAAAGAGAAGCCACAAAATGTAGCCAAACACAGATTGTACCTTGTGCAAAGAATTCACCTCAAGGATGAGAAACAAGACTGTGAGCATATTATCATCCAATTATCCACAATCCACTATTCTGAACTTAAGAATTCCCACTGACTTCACTTGCAGTTTCATTTTAGAAGGTGGGATTTGTACTGTAAGAATGCAAAACAAGGTCCAATCCATGAAAAGATTGGTTTGAAACGAAGTATTCACATGAAAGCACTTCCAAAATACTAAACTAAATGATGAGTAGAGGTGCCAAATCAGGTTGATAAATCCTTCCATCATCCTGTATCTTTTCCATCAGTTTTCAAGTCACACTTGAATTTCTTGCCTTTCAAGGATTTTTTTTTGTCTGTGAACAACACAATTAGCAGCTAAATCTTAACAAGAAATGTTCAGTAAATCTCATTCTCATACCTGAAGGAATTTCCAGAGAAAACCCATTCCCACAGCATTTTAGGCTGGCATGTGAGAATGGAGGCATCTCAATATTTTCTGTGGAAAGAAAAATTCTATCATCTTCCCTCAATTCTTGAAAAAACAACTGCATAACCCAATTTATCAATCACATTATTTTTGTGGCTGGTTGATCTGTTCTGTTTTCTTTTTAAACAAGCGTGGCTTGAATTTCTGGTCCTTCTCCCACACAGGGTTCCTGCTTTTTTATTCAAACTAATACAGCTCAGAAGCACTGCTGGTATTTTGGGATATAAAGTTTGAAGGGTAGTTGTTCAGATTCCTGCCCTCAAATGAATTCTAGAAAGAAACTGTTGTTTCTTTGAGGATAATGACTTAAAGAGTAGTAGAAAAAGTAAGTACCATGCAGACAGAAAGGATGTTCCTAGATTGAGAGAATTAGAATTTCCTTCTGAATTTGGAGCTTGGCTGAGAAAAAGTGAAGATAAGCACAAGCAGGTTAATGTTTGTTTATTCTGTGTTAATAAATAAGCTTCTCCAGAATGAAGTTTCTTCTGGCTAGAGTATATCTACTTGCTAATATGGTCTCAGTGAAGTCAAATGAACACAAATAAAGTCTTCTTTATTCAGTTTCTAAAAGGCAAAAGGTAGGGTAGTCTGTAGAACTTCTTTGCTTTATTCTATCAACAAGGATTTCCAGATGATAAAAAGACTACATAACTCACATCCCAAATTGTTTAGAGTGTAGATGTTCTTTCATTAAATCTCCTCATCTACCGTGCTCAGAAGAAGAGAATTGGCCTCAGCTGCAAACACAATTCTGTAAACATGTAAGACCATGAAGAGGCTGGGATGGTAGTGAGAATGTACCATGGTCTCATGGCATTTTCTGAGCTGCTTGATCATTTTCAATTAAAATTCATCTAGAAACCAACATACTATAGGTTGCCTGCATCATCATAACCAATTACAAACTTTGTGTTTTCAGTGTCTGCAGGGATGGAACTCATTTCTGTCACGGTTCCCTGTAAGTCCAGCATATTTCTGTGAGGATGTACGACCCCACTGCTTCATATTTCTGTGTTTCTAAGAGACATGAAATGGTTAAGGGCTGATCCTGTGAAATCCATTCACGTCAGTGTGATGACCACACTGATTCCCTAAGGCAAGATGCCTACTGAATTGTACTATTACTTTAGAATATGCCTATTGCCTGTTTGGGATGACCTAAAAGAATGACTGCCAGAGAAAAAGAAGCAATTTTCCAGTTTTCTTCTTGCAAATGACTGTCTTTTCTGTAGGTAAGCAGAAAATGTAAAATAACACCAATTTTTCTTCTCATTTACTAGTCAATCTTGTTCAGTTTGGGGAACATTCATTTAGTACATACCATTTAAGACAAAGCAAATCTCTGTTTGTCGTGCTTCCTTCACACTGTTACATTTTTATCGATTGCACAGTGACAATTAAATTATTGTGCTTTAAGCCACAGTAGGCACATTTATTTTCCCCTCTCCTCTGTCCTCTGCTTCTCTCTCTTCCCCTCTATCCCTATTTCATCTCCCCCCACCTCCTTTTTCAATAGGCTTGGTTGATTACTGCCAGATATAGGCATTATACTGTTCTCCATCTCTTCATTTCCCAGCCTGATGGACTACATGGCCATTCCCTGAAGAGGCTGCAGTATTTTTCTGAGCTTCAAAAATGCCAGTAAAGCTTGATCATTTCACCTGCCCAGGAGTAGAGTTAGAGGGCACAGAAACTGTCTTCACAACCCATAAACAATCCCTTAATCAATGTGTGTGTAGGTGCATGGAGCTGCTCAAGGGCGTGATCCCAAACCTGCTGAAGTCAATGGGAGCTGAATTCAAAGCTGGGCTTTGGTTACCTGATTTGATGGACTAGATTTTCTGACTAAACAGCTGCAGTTGAGAAGTCATCTCTAATGTCTGCAGGTACTGTGCTGTTTTAATGGGGAGCTATGAATTAACTACTGCCAACCGAGTGTGGGAATATAGAAATGTACTTTGTGAGTGTGATTTTAGGATTCAAAATGTGCAGAGGAAGTTAAGGTAAGCAAAGAAACACCCTTCAGATTTCTACCCTCAGTCCTATACTGGTTTCTGCCCTTAAAATTTAGTTTTCCTCATGAGCAGGGCTCGGGTAACAGCCTCCTTGCTCTGAGACACTGGACCCACACAAGCTGGAGGGTGCTGCCACTGCTGCACTGGTTTGATAGACAAACAGAGGATTTCACTTCTCAGGGCTGTCACTCCCCAGAGATTTTAAGTTCATAATTGAAGGTAATGTTATTTTCTGTTGTCATAAAAAAAATAATGCCTAGAACTGTTCATCAGAGCTAGCAGTCTTCTCCATTTCAGAATGCTGCAGCTGTTTAAAACTCTTCTAATTCATTAGTCTGGGTTTAGATGTTTCTAAACCAACTCCAATGTGTATTACAATAAACCTTTGACCTGTTATCACCTTCCAGGAGAGAGAAAAAATTAGACAGAATGCCATCATTTTACATTCCCAACTGTCCAAAGGAATATCAGAGGGTTTTTCCACAAAAGATATATATGGAAAGTAAAAGTACAAGTAAAATAATCTTCAAAACATTCAAATAACCCACAAACTTCTCCCAGAGGTTAAGAGAGGTCGGATATAAACAAATCATTCAAGTCTCCCCCAAACTATCAAATATTCTTTGTTCTGTTGTTGTTTACTTCCAGGTAAAATGCTTCAGATAAAGACATTGCTTCCACTTTGATTTCGAAACAAAAAACCAAACAAAACCCCCCCAAACAAACAAATAAAAGAAAAAAGAAGGGACACTTTATTGTGCTTCCTGTCAAGTGTTAGGCTTGGCTTTTACAACATCAGAAAGAAGCAAACTCTTGACAGAAAGAAATTACCAGATACTGTGACTTGTAGATATTTCAATGACCAAAGTACAGTTGCTCCTCAAAAAAGCAACCCTGTTTTTTCTTTTAGAGTCTCACTTTTCATTCTTCCTGCACAATAAAGGTGAAGACTGCTGAGCCTGTTTTCTTCTACGAGACAAGATCATCAGAGTGACAAAGTTAAAATGCACTCGTTTTAACTACACATAAAAGATTTCTCCCTGAGCCTGCATGGACAGTGATAACCTCGTTGTCATGTTCTTAAGTTCATTTTTCTCTCCTGGAAATGAAGCATAATTACACCTAGAGAGAAATCTGTTCCTGGGAGCTCTGTTAGACTTTCCCAGAGGCAGCAGCTCATAGCTACCTTGGGTTAAGTGCTTTGAGATCCTGGGTAGCACTCCAAACTCTCGGGTTGGTAGAAGGGTATTATTATCATATGAGTCACACAACCTAGCACAAAACCCCTGCAAATAAACACCGATGCCAATTAGGGGATGGAGGAAAGAGCAAAGCACTGTGCTTGTTCTTTCAGTGAGAAATCAAGTCTGTGATTATTGTCCTATGAACTACGGTTTAAAGACAGCAGAGGACATTTGTTTCCGGGTGTAAAAAGACTGGTAACTTGACAGCTACTATGTATAGTTCTGTTTGAGGATGTTAATTTAAATCTAAACTAGCAATAGGAACTGTAGGGCAAAGACAAATATAAGATGTAGTGTCAAAGTATAAAAGCTAGACCCAACGTGAAGGAAGGGAAAGTGACAATGTGTAATTGTTATTCCCAAGAGGGAAAGAAGAAAGCACGCTTCTTTAATATGTATTGCTGTAATGAATGCTGCAAGACTGAAGAAGAGGAAAAAAAATGCACAGAATCTTTGCTGCTGAAGTAAATAATGGTTTATAATGCACGTATCTGTGGAATCGTAGTGTAGAAATCAGAGCAGGGCACTGTTACCAGACATCCCAAATGAATTCTGATTCTACCATCGCTGCTTTGACATGTGAACTTCAGTAGCTGAAGCCTAGATCCAGAGAAAAACTTGGATACTGAGCAAGTGACTACCTGACCATAAATCAGAATGAAAGAAAACCCTCTGCAGACAGTAACATGCAGGGAGAGAAAGGGACATCAGGTGAGGAGAGAACCAAAACCAGAAACCCACAGAGAGGGATGCAGCTGAAAGCAGCTGACAGAGGAGATGTTCAACATGTAACAATCGTCACTTCTGCCTCCTCTGTGGTTACTTTCAAACACAGTATCCATCACTCTCTCCTGATTACTCTCCACTATTGCTTAGCTCCATTGTTTTAATTTCAAAGGACAGAAGAATGTAAGATGTTGGTAATGGCTGTAACATGTGGCAGTCAAATGATTACAGTGACCGTGACGTGTCCCCTTTCAGTGTCTTCCCCAGCCTGAGCTCTGAGCTTGCTGTGCTTGTTTTGGCTGGAATAAAGTTAATTTTCTTCACTGTAGATAACATGGGGCTGTGGTTTGGATTTTTGCTGGAACAGTGTGGATAATTCAGGGCTGTTTTCATCACTGCTGAGCAGCCCTCACACAGAGTCAAGGCCTTTTCTGGTCCTCACCACCCCACAGCAGAGAGCAGGCTGATGGTGCACAGGACACTGGGAGGGGACAGGGCCAGGACAGCTGACCCCAGCTGACCAGAGGGATATTCCAGACCATATGATGTCA
>VWZY01003280.1:141738-253490 GCA_013399075.1 Chloroceryle aenea
TGTTTTTATCTTTATCTTCATCTTAACTTTATAATATCTTTATCTTCTCTTTATCATCTTTAACCTATCTTTATCTATCTTTATCTTTATTATTATTATTATAAATTATTAAGTCTATTTTATCTCAACCCACAATTTTTCTTGCTTTTCCAATTCACTTCCCCCACCCCCCCGGTGGGGAGTAAGTGGCTGTGGCAAGTGGCTGTGTGGTGCTTGGNCCATCGCTGCTTTGACATGTGAACTTCAGTAGCTGAAGCCTAGATCCAGAGAAAAACTTGGATACTGAGCAAGTGACTACCTGACCATAAATCAGAATGAAAGAAAACCCTCTGCAGACAGTAACATGCAGGGAGAGAAAGGGACATCAGGTGAGGAGAGAACTAAAAACAGAAACCCACAGAGAGGGATGCAGCTGAAAGCAGCTGACAGAGGAGATGTTCAACATGTAACAATCGTCACTTCTGCCTCCTCTGTGGTTACTTTCAAACACAGTATCCATCACTCTCTCCTGATTACTCTCCACTATTGCTTAGCTCCATTGTTTTAATTTCAAAGGACAGAAGAATGTAAGATGTTGGTAATGGCTGTAACATGTGGCAGTCAAATGATTACAGTGACTGTGACGTGTCCCCTTTCAGTGTCTTCCCCAGCCTGAGCTCTGAGCTTGCTGTGCTTGTTTTAGCTGGAATAGAGTTAATTTTCTTCACTGTAGATAACATGGGGCTGTGGTTTGGATTTGTGCTGGAACAGTGTGGATAATTCAGGGCTGTTTTCATCACTGCTGAGCAGCCCTCACACAGAGTCAAGGCCTTTTCTGGTCACCACCACCCCACGGCAGAGAGCAGGAGGCTGACGGTGCACAGGACACTGGGAGGGGACAGGGCCAGGACAGCTGACCCCAGCTGACCAGAGGGATATTCCAGACCATATGATGTCAGACTCAGAAAAAAAATGAGGTGGAGGTTGGCAGGGGGCTGCTGCTTGGGAACTGCTTGGGCATTGGTCAATTAGTCATGAGCAATTAATTTATAAGATTTGTCTTGCTTAGGGTTTATTTTTCTCTTTAATTTTAATGTTAATTTTGTTTTTATCTTTATCTTCATCTTAACTTTATAATATCTTTATCTTCTCTTTATCATCTTTAACCTATCTTTATCTATCTTTATCTTTATTATTATTATTATAAATTATTAAGTCTATTTTATCTCAACCCACAATTTTTCTTGCTTTTCCAATTCACTTCCCCCACCTCCCCGGTGGGGAGTGAGCAAGTGGCTGTGTGGTGCTTGGTTGCTGGCTGCATTTAAACCATGACACTTGGATATCTGGTCTCCCCTCTCTTGTAGTTGTTCACAACCCCCACACAAATATAGTTGATGTTAGCAGGCATTCCTCTTGTTTAAATCGGCCAGTCTTTAGAAAGGACTGCAAAATGAATTGGAGCAGAAAGACAGAAGGGAAACAAGTAGAGCTCTGTGGAGCAGTGATGAATAGTATTTATCCAGGAAGCAACAGCCTGGATTTCAGTTTTTGAGTACATCACTTTATATACTAAAATAAAAATGATCTTCCGTGCTGTAATTTCTTATCTGGTATTTCATTTAGCACTTAGATTTTGTAGAGTTTTTGCACCATGTGTTTTTTTAATGCCAAGAGCCTCCTTCCTGCCTCTGGCAATTAACATTGATGTTCACCAGGGACAAGCTTGGGATTGGAAGGTTTGTTTCTGAATGAGATTCAGAAATTTAAAACTAGTGTTAAATTCCACTGATACCAGTCTGAGCTCAGGGGAACCTGAAAGAAAGTTTGCAACCTAACCATAATCTTCCACACCAGATCTCTGTAGCTTTGACCAGTGGTTTATCACATCACAATTTAACACAAACAGCATTTTAAATTCTAAATTGCTCTAATTCACATTAAAAGACCTTGTGGTCATTTCTTATTAAAGGTAATGGAAGTTTTTGCATATATAAATATAATTATCAAGCAATACAGTATCTAGTATTTTAAGCAAGAGACAGAAACTTTATAAGAAATTATCTCAAAACCACCTGACCATCTTTAAGATGTTTTACTGCTGAGCTTTCCCAGTGAGATTTAAGACTCCAGTCAAGTGCTATCTGAAGCAAAGTTTGGGTTGTAGTCAGATTGGTCCACTGAGAAAAATGACTCAACAGAAGTGCCCTACTGATTACCAGTTTCTGAACTTCATTGGCAATTTCAGCTTAAGAGAGATTTAAGATTACTAATGTTGCTCTGAATTACCAAAGTGGGGTGTTTATAAAGTATGTATGTGACTGGGTTTAATATCAGCACCTCAGTTTTGATGTTGCCTTGCAAAATTTCTCCACGATCAGTTCACGGTGCAAAGCAAACAGCAAACAGTACATTTCTTGTTAAAATCTTTTTCAAAGATTAAAAAAGTTTAATTTGCTATAGACAAGAGTGAAAAGAGTGAGGATAATGTTTAATTCTATGTATTGTATCAGATTATTTTATAATAATGGTTTTGTTACATAGTAATATGTAGGCTAAGGAATAAAACCATGAAACAAATCTGGGTTTCTATTTTGGAATAAAACCATGAATCAAATCTGGTTTTGTATACCCACCTCTGGGCATTATTGTGCCAGTCAGTATTCATACAAATAAACTCATACAAACAATAAGAGATGGTCCTCACCCTGAGAGACACACAAACAAAACAGAGGTTGGAAGGAAAAAGAGGTATCAGAAGTAGGAAATTATTTGCCTATGGGGTTCAGAAATCAGAAGAGGAGAAACTCCAAGGTGCACACACTGCCTGAGCACAATGTATGGTATCCTGCCCTCCCTAACAACTCCTCTTTGTGTTTTTCTGTAGCCTTTCAGCATTCCTGCTGGCATTCATGGATAGAAATGAGCATGGAACCAGCAGCTTTGCACAAGACAGGCTGGCTAAAAATCTCAAATTTTGCTTCACTCAAAATCCCAACAGTTTTCCAGAGCTGTGAAAACAACGTAAAATATTCAAAAAGTACACTGAAATTACTCAAAAGCTGTGAGAGAATGCTTAAGAAAACAATTCTTAACCAAAGGATGAGAAGTATCAGATGAATACCTGGCTTGAAGCTGGCTACCAGCCTGGTTCAGGGCTTTGCCTAGTAGGCTGTGGCCTTGTCTGAGAGAACATCTACTTATAGTGAGTAAAACAAGTGCTGTAGGAGAGACCAGAAGTGCTTTTTTTGGCAGACTTAAGTCCCTGTTCTAAATCAGGCAGAGCAAAATCTGGAACATAATTGCCCCAGGGAAGCAGTATATAGTTTACTCAGTATCCGGTGCTTCTATGGTCTTTTAACTATAAATTCCATCCTTGAGCCAAAGAAAGCATCATCAAAATGTAGTATGCTTATGAAAATGTTAGAATAATCTCTATTTTCCTACGCAGGAATGCCTCCTTGTAAATCAGATCCTCTGAATGCATCTCTCTGGAGGTTTATTTTCAGATAATTGGAGGTCTGTCTTGACCCCTCAACACCAAGCCACTGACGATCTGACCAGCAGAACATCTTTCTTTTCTCTGATCATGTCTCCTGTGCATGTTCTTATATTAAAGACAAATGAAATGCTGTATTCCTGTTATCTTAATCTTTATGCTACAGTTTCACTCAGTTTTATGTGAGTTAAAAAGACATTGGAAAAAAAATCTCGTGAGTAATCAGAAAGATGGTGCTTATGACAGAAAAAGGACCAGACCCTCAAAGCAGTGGCAGAGACAGAGTAGATCCCACTTCAAACAAGGGAAAAATGTTCCAGCATTTCCTGCAAAGGAAATATGCTTCAGATGAATGAGAAGTTTCTTAGCTACTTGCACGTTGGCTGGGTAGCAGCACCACTGCTGATGTGACCCCCTCCTCGTACTGGGGCCATGAAAACTATTCTGGGAGTAAATGTCACTGGTCCTTCTAAAGGCTTATTTCCCTAAAAGCTCTCCTAATAGAGGTTTAGAGCAACATAGAGTTACCTCCAGCAGTTTATGTGCTCAGGGTGATTTGTGGACAGTTGTAAAGAGGAGATCTTTAGACTAGATAGAAAATACACTAAAAATATTTAAGGTTCAAGAGCCAGTTTTAAGAAATGGGATTTTTTTACTTGCATTTTCCTAATCTTGATCTCCTTATGGAGAATTTTTATTTCTGCTAGGAAAATGGTATAATAAAGAAATTCATAAGCCCTTATTCATAAAAAATTGCAAGTATTGGCAAGCTGTAGGCAGTATATAGTAGGCTAATAAATCAGTATTTATTTCTTTTTTACTTAAGACACATTTTTCCAACCAAACACAGAAAAAAGCTGCATTTTGGTTTTAGCATTCTTGATGACAGCGTAGGACAGTGAAAGTGAATGAAATCTCTTAATATAAAACCAATCATTAAAAAGATCAACAGGGTGGGGAATAGGAGCAAAGTCCAGTTTTGCTTGTTTGGGTTTTCTGATGGGATTGGTGTGAGTCTAAGACAGGCATTCTTGTTTACTCTTCTGTTAATCCAAGTACTTTACCTACCTGCTTATATGATAGTATCATTTTAGTAAAGTTTGGGACTTTACTGAAAAAGGAAAAGAAAAGAAGGAATTTGTTCCAATTATTTCCTTACAGATTTATAAATTTATTGTACTTTTCCAGGTTTTTTTAATGAGTTATATGCCTACAAGTGTAACTACTGCCCAATGCATATCTTCTTTGAGTCTCTGTTTCTGCACTTTCTTATCAATTTACTGTCCAAAAGGGAAGTTGTTGCAGTGGAACATGCTCTAAGGGAAACACAGAAGCAAAGCTACCAAAGCCATTTTCTCCAACTGCACACCAGCCATCAGTTTAAACATGACAGCTATTTAATCTGAATTGTTCCTCATTGCTTTACAAAACAGATATTTTATAAAGATAGGTTGGTTTGAAATATCCACGAGAGCTTTCTGAACATGGATATTTTAATGAGTAGAAAGATCCTTTACCCTTCCTTTGCTTTTTCTGCTAAACAGATTTTGAGAGCTCCACGGTCCCAAGATGCCATAAAAATGCAGTGAACACAAAGACATCTTTGAAAAGTTGAGACTCGTTGACTTTTACTGGCTCTGTTGCTTTGATAAAGACAGTGTAACTCCACAAAATACATCAAATTACTTATTCTTAGTAGGATAATAAATGTAAAGATACATGGAGACAATGCCCTTTTTTTCTCATGAGGTCTTATTCCATATTTTCACTTTTAGTTGTCTAATACTATGGACATGAGTCACTGGAATTTGAAGAGCACCTAAACATTCAGGAAACTGCCTGGTGTTTCAAGCATCAATCTTAAATGTTTTTCATTCTCTATTAGTCACTCAGTACAAAATTCTGTCATCTCCTACTCAGATAATTTTATACAGTTAGCTATCTAACCTGCTGTGTCTATGTATGCACCACCTTTTTTATTCCATAAGCTCAAATCTTAGAAACCTTTAGAAAAAGGTGTTCGTTTGCAAAATCCCAGGAGCCATACATAAAGTTTTCCCCCAGATGTCCCTTCCTCATCTCTCCCTGGACCTTCTGTCAAGAAAAAAAGCAAAGATGAGATGGCACAGAATGGGTTTTCATCTGGCCAGAGCCACTGCTCTTGACATGCCAGTCTCAGGCTTGATGAATAGGCAAGATGTTATATTCTAAATAACCTTTTGATGTTATAATTAATGCAGAACTATTTAGAAGACAGTAGATGGTGTTGCAGTTACTGGAAATAACACACCATTTGGGGATAAATCCAGATTTAAACAAGTATCTACAGTATACATCTGTCACCATTATGTTGCAACTGCTTTATCTTGCAGTTTAGTTCAGTGGTTGACAGGCCTGAGACATACTGTGGTATTTATCTTTTAAAATATTAATGCCAGAGAAGACTGTGTGCCTCGCTCCACAGATACACAAGAGAAGGGGAAGGAATGTTTCTCTGCTCTACAGCCCAGCTGGACAGTTAGCAGAAAGCAAAAGGAGCAGAAGACCACTCATTTCTAGAGCATTTAAGTGTTTGACACTGGCTTGCACCGGGTCAGTATAATCAGGTATGTCAATGTGCAAGAAAGGACATGAAAAGCCACAGCATCTGCCACCCCAACACACAGGGTCCTTGGGTAATTTAATCCTTGGGATTTTTCCACATCAAAAGGTAGAGAATTCATTCTCTCAAAGAGAATTCCTTGTTAGCCCTCCTTCTTCTCGTCAAACCCACACTTGTGATACGAGTCTTCTTAAAGTGGATTATCGGGGACCTAAAAAGTGATGCACTTGGGCAAATGATGCTGACACTTTTGTTATCATTTTGAAGGGTCTATAAAAATCTCTCCTGGGGATAAGAAAAGCTCAGCTTGTGAAACATGCAAGAGGGTTAAATATTTGGACCATCTCTTGTGTTAGCCTACATGCCAAGCGAGCAGCTCTCTCTTTGGGCCATGTCAATACTAAAGCTTTATCAGTTTATTCAGCAATCTTTGAGCCTAGTCCCAGTGGACAGCTGAAAGGCAGGACTGCAGAAAACTTCTTCTGATGCAGCTTTAGAAAATGCATCTTCTAAAAGCGTTTCTGGTTTGAGCTTTCATTTGTGGTGAAGGGATAAAACCTCCACCTGTGCTAAGCTGTGTGTACTCGAAGGAAAACCTGATGATCATTCTGCTAATGTCAGCTTACAGCAGTTGTCTTCTTTCCAGGAAAACTAAGAGGTCTTCCTCACCACCAGGAGCTGTCTAATTATGTAAAGGAAAAGTGATTAACTGATTATGATGAATAAATTAATCTCTGAGGACCTGTATGTATTCAGACATTTCTAATTAGTATGGCTTTCATGAAGAAATCCAAGGCAGTCCTCTGTTCCTATTAGTAACGATTAGCAGAACAATAAGTAATTTTTGGCAGCTCCTTGAAAAATTATTAAAATTAACATGGGATTAAGGATTTGTGAAAAATTTGTCACCGATTAATGATGTGAGACTGACAAGTAGCAGAGACCTCCCTGGAAAAGCACCCATATCTAATGATTTCAGTAAGCAACGATGGAGCAGGTAAAATACAGGGATTTCCTGACGACTGTGCCAGGAATGTTGATCTGCTTTTCAAGTTCCCTACACTTTACTTTTTCCTAATGAGGGTCATCGGTTCTTGCACTCAAGAACAACATGATTCTGTTCCTGTATCTCACAGAATTTCACAAGTTTTTTTCCAATTCCTTTATAGACATATTAGCTACTAAATATTTTGGTGTTTCATTGTTTCCCTCTTCTTTGTGATGTCCTTTATTAGATTTGCCAAGACTGTGCCTTCACTGATGACTGCTCTTTGTATGCAGCCTTTTAAAATAAAAATCAGTGTTTAACAACAGTCATTTGAATTTTGAATACTTGATCATCATCATAAGGAGACAAGTCTGAGCAGATTAGTTCAGACAGATGTGAGATGGCTGTGAAAAAAACCAACAACATGTGTCATTCCAGGATGCATCCAGAAAGCTGTTTCTACCAAGCAAGTACATGCCTCTGCACAAAGCACTCAGTCACAGTGTTCTGAAAGTATTCATAATATCAGAGAAGAAACATGAATTTAAACTAAAACAGGCATAAAGAAGGCCTAATATTTCCCCAGGGAACAAGAGAAGCCATGAGTGGAGATGGATGGCACGTCTGTCCCTTAAAATGAAGTAGTCTCTGTCTACCTCTAGCCAGGCTGGCACTTCTACCTGTGGTGATGCAGTTCCATCTAAGGGTAATAGCTTGGATTTGAAATTATGACAGTATTTTATTGCAGCTAGATTGCCTGCCGTTGGAAATGCTTCATTAACCAGTGCAGAGGACTATGTGGCTACACTGGTTCCAGTTTGGGGGCAGCTGCAAACACTGCTCAGCCCAAAATGTACACTGTAGGCCAGCCTTTTGCTATTAACTACAGTCCCATGGATGTCTTCTGAGGAATAAGAACATGCTGAACACATGTCCGTGCTTCCAAAGGATTCAAAACGTTGGTTTGTAAGGAAGGGTTTTCACTTTTTGCCATCCATTGCCACAGGAATAGATGGACGTTTCTTGACGAGCACCTATCTAGAAGATGCTCTAATCAATCTGAAACATTTATAAGCTTGAAGAAATATAAATTAAGAAGAGAGTTAAAAGGAAAACACTACTTAGGTACCTTAATTTTCATAAAAGTGTTAGGCAACTCTAATTTAGAGAATCCCTCATGAATGCGTGGGTGACATCCAAAATTACAGCAAAATCCATCACTATGTTTAATACTTGATCTGTGTTCTCTTTGTCTCTTTTGCCTTGGGTAAAAAATGAACAAATAATGTCTGTATATTTACTTATTTTAATAAGCAATAGGAGAAGAGTTGTGAACACCTGGTTTTCCTTATAAGTATCTTTCCTTGCTCGCTTTCCACCTACGCATCCCATTTTCATTTAAAGGAGGCTGAACACAGTGCAGTGGAAGACAGTGTTGTCAAATCAAAAGCCATGCAGAAACACTAACAAATGAAAAATCCTATCTACTCAAAGTTACACCTCCTTTCCTCCTGCTCCCCAGAGTCAGCAGGACTGCAGTTAATCCCCCTGTTTCCTCAATAAAAGGCATTTCCACTGTAATAAACCATGATGTCACAAAGCACGGATTATGACTTCAAGCTTGGAATAAACAGTGGGAGTAGCTGGATTCTTCGACAACAAAGACCTTGTTCTCATGCAAATGTCTTTAGTTATGAAGAAGAAAACATCATATGCAGAGGGATTTGTTTCTAAATAGATTAATTTTCAAAGTTGTTTTGTGAGGCAAGAGCTGCTGTACAAAAATATTCCAGCTCTGTAGTAGTGGGTGGCTTTGTTTCAATATCCACTGCTGGAAATCCATAGTCCAGGCAGAAATTTGACTTGCACAAATGACTGATGCTGAATAAGTGGTCAACACAGAGGGCTCTTCAATTTGGATGTGAAATGCTTTTGTTCAGTGCCTTTCAAGAACTTGTTCTTTTCCAGGATAAACTATTCTCTCAGTTGCAATTCCTTATATATACTTACATCCACTGAAGGCACCCATGTGCTTGCACACTATATATATACAAAAGCTGGCAAAATTTGTATTCACTCATTTATAAATCTATTGAAGCAGGATCAAGCAGTGTTCTCATTTGCTGCCATTTTGCAGAGACTTAGTTTGAACTCCTATGCCTCAAAAAGGCCTTCACTTGAGATGTACAAGTGTGGAATGAATTCAGCTGGAGGACGAGGTACTAAGAGAAAAACAAAGAGCTGAGCATTTCAGCACACAATGACAAAGCATCATTAGTGAGGAAATTGTAGTATTTCCCTAAATTAGGTTTGCAGCCAGTATATAGTTATAAACAGCCTGCTTTAAAATCTTCCTAGCCAAGAGTGTTGCTCCTATTTAATTAAGAAGCCCAGAAATGTATTTAATGCAAAGTGTGCAACTCTCTTCCTTTACCTTGCACTGACCTAAGTGCAGCAGCTGGCAAGTACCTCTAACTTCTTTAAGTAGGGCATGGGGGTCCTGAGCATAAGGCAGGGTATCAGCAACTCAAGCTAAAGCACTGGCCAATCTCCCCTCTTCCTCCCAGATCATCGGAACAAAGTGAAAACAAAAGCCCATCAAACCAACAACTTTCACTCTGTCAACGCTGCATTTTGACAAGCTCTGGGGTTCAGAAAATGACATCCCCTTTAAGCCATTGACTCCATTGATTTTAACAGACATTGGATGAGACATTAAGACTGAAGAAAAATGCAAATAAACACTGGGGTGATGTCTATAGGAGCACTGACAGTACAGAACAAGAGACAGACTGCTCCCTTGTGTTGTCTTCAGAGCTGACTCAGTGAGCAGTGTGGGAAACGGTGGAGTTCTTTAGGATCCTGCTTTTCTTTTAATGTTGTATACACAGAAGACAAAAAAATGAGCATCCCTTTCTGACAAATAGAGAACTAAAAACTTGTATTTGCTATCGTAAGCTAGCTTTTGTCTCTGGCTTCAGTGGAATCTTTGACTAAATTAGGAAAACTAGGGACTAACCCATGGGGTTCTTTAAAACTCAGAATTGAACTGACATCTGAAGTTCATTGTCAAAATGCTTCATATTTGGACTCTATGAAATCATATGCAGGCTGCTTAGATAGATGTATCTGAGCAAGATATGCTAAACAGCCCCACCAAAGTATCCACTTCGTATCACCGAGGCAGAATTCAGTACTATATTATTTTACAACAATAACAGAAAAATGCTTTCAGAATTATAATTAAATTATAATTTCTTTCATCTAGAGAAAACAGCTACCTCATTCACGATGAGAATAAACTGAGCATTTCCTTGAGTGATAAATATTGATAGGAATGCAGTGTTTAGTGATGATAAAAATAGGAGGAGTCCTAAA
The DNA here is from genome assembly GCA_013399075.1 of Chloroceryle aenea. Classification (NCBI taxonomy): domain Eukaryota; kingdom Metazoa; phylum Chordata; class Aves; order Coraciiformes; family Cerylidae; genus Chloroceryle; species Chloroceryle aenea. Next base: position 152,185 of record VWZY01003280.1, read on the forward strand.
TGTTATGTTACAACCCATAACGTTAGGGCATCTTACAGGGAGCTATTGATCCCAGCACGTACAACAGTCTGCAGAAATAGGTGTTCTGTGCTTAATACCAATAAGGCTGTACCTTTGTCAGCATCGCTGAGGACAAGAGCAAACAGAGTGCTGACATTCCTCTTCTTATCAGTTATTGAAAATAGGTATTTTAATGGGTATGGCACTCAGCAGACCTCAAGACTTTCTTTTTGTCGCTTTCAATTGCCACCCTATAATTCAGTCCTATTAGCCTCCACCTCTTTCATTTTATCATCCACAGGTGAATACATTTGTTGAAAACATGATTTCGAGATGTTTTATGCAAGTTAAAACTGTCAAAAACACAAAGGAAGAAAGAACTGTAAGACAGTTATGCAAGTGAAAGGACATTTGTAAAAGTGATTTATACTTCCACTAAATAACAAAGAAGTCCTACCTAAAGGGCAAATCCTGCAGTCCTTAGGGAAAAAAAAAGGGGTTGTGAATGTATTACAATTTTTTTTCTCTCTCCTAAAGCCCTGATTCAGCAAAGTGATTAAGTGTATGCCTAAGTTTAAACACCTTCCCTGGGAGAACTTGTGACAAACGGCACGAATCTTTAAATACTGCATTAAATCCAGACTTAGATGAAAGTATTATTTTTCAGATCATGGTGGGGTTTTGATAGGTGTTTATCTTTAGGAAAGATCAGGAAATGGGCTCACTGTTACCAATAATAAACAACAGCACCTAAGCAACTGAAGTTGGACAGCAATCCAGTGGCAGAGCCTTTGTAATGAATTCTTGAGTTATTATCAGATGATCACTACCAAAAAATAGTTTGCTGTTTGTTAGTAGGAGACAGTGTAAGCCAGTGCCTTAAAGAGCAACCTCTCTTTGGACCTTGGATTTGGCTGACCAGACCAAGAACAATTAACATACAAGAGAGACTACAACTGAATGTCTATGCCCTGTTAAACATTATGTGAAACAGAAACAAACATCACTACCTGGACCTCTATTGGTATTTCTGAATTATCTGTTCATAGCCACTACAAAACACACACCCTGCTTTGCCTACAGTCAATACATATATATTAAAATAAAAAAAAAAGCAAGAAATGATGATAACAAATATGGGAGGAAAGCCATAAAGGAGAAGAAAGGGTGAAGCACTGGTTTAGTTGGTTTAACTTCTGGCTTTTATGTGCCTATTGATACAGACAAGTGCCCATGCATATTTAAGCCCATATTATCCTCTTTAAAAAATAAAATGCTTATTGAAATTATCTTTGCATGAGAATCCAAGCAGGAAGAATGTTTTCTATAACTGATGGTTAGAAAATAACTCAAATAACTGAAACTGCTCCCAACAGGTAGCACACTATTGAAGTGTTTGTGACTTGCTGCTCAGCCCCTGAAGGTGCAGTACAATGGGTTATTGATGGACACGTATGTGGGAACCACAGGAGAGCCAAGACTCACTGTTATCAGCCCTGTATAATATAATGCTGGATGAATTAACCGTGGTGATTGCTTAAAATGTACCTTTTTTTGTATAATAGCCCTAATTATCTGCAACCCTTTACAAGGAGTGGATAATCATTTTTAATTCCTTCGCCATTCATTGTAGTAACATTAATCATGATGAGCTTATTTGGCTTTAATGTGAATATAAGACATGATGCCACAGGAATTACACTGAAATGCAGCAGTATATAATGCCCACTTATATACAGGGGTACCACAAATTCCCTTCACAGACAGTGAGTGCTGGCTGGTGTACAGCCCAGGGTATTGCCCACTTCAGCTCTCTCTGGAAACACCTACCCAGCGAAGTACAACCGAGAGCCTGCTGCTTTCCAGAGCTCCACTCTGCAGTAGCTAAATAAGGGCACTGATATCCTCAGGCAGATGTTCTGGGGGGTGACACGTTAAGGCAGATCAGTTGTGACTCCACAGGCCAAGTCAGCCCTGTATGGATACAGTCTGTGTATCTCTGCATCAATTGCCACTTGTAATTCAGCTAGACAAAAATCCTCACTGACAGGTAACCTGAGTCAGCAGTTTCTAGGTGACTCTCTTGTAATTCCTAATGTGCTGGATACCCAGCAAACTGCACTGGCTAAGCCAGCATATTCCTGAGGAGATCGGTACTTCCTAAATACGATTCTTTACTTGTAATAGTTGGTTTGATGTAAGTTTTTTATAAATTCTTCAATGCTGCAGACTGATGGAAACTGGCAGTAAATGATTGATTGCTTTACCTGCTGCCTGTCTGTGCGTGGTGACTGGGGCAGCGAGTGGGTTTGTTTAAAGTATTAGAGTAGATGCTTCTACATAGAAACAAAAAAACCCAGCCAAACCCACCAAAAGTGGTGCTGAACATTACAGGACTTGCTTTTCCCCCTGCAGATATTTCTCTGGGGTAGCACTGACTTCTGGTTTTGTCCTACGTGGGTCATGGGGAAGAAGCAGCCACTCGCTGCTGACCTGTGCTTGCTGTACTAACTCATACATTGGGAAGATTCAAATTTCCACCCATATTCTCAACCTGTATTACCCATTTCTTGTGGCTTTTGGAGACCTGAAGTCCCAGTCACAATCCTGCTGTGCATAAGTATGCAAAGAGACACAAATAGAAACCTCAGCTGACTACAGAAGGAGGTTGATACGATTATTTCCATGCATGGATTAAAAATAAGCTCGTATTCAAGAAATTCAATTCAAATTTAGTCAGTCCTAAAAGAACAAAAATTTAAAGCTCCATTTTTGAATGTCATAAGTTAGACTGTGCACATTTTCTAAAGTCACAGTGCTGGCTCAGATTTTTCTGAGCTGTGACAGTGCAAACCGCTGACACCTTTTTTTTCTTTCAGTTGTTTATTTTTCAAGCTGTTTCTGGCGAGTGGGCATCAAACCTGCAGTGCTGTGACAATTTATTCTAGCAGAGGATGTGGTCCCTGATAGGTTTAGAGGCTCTACAAAAATCTATACACTCATACTATTTACCCATTTATAAATGGCTTGTGTTAGCAGTAATGAATTTAGAGGTTCCTGCAACTGCTTTTTCATGATGAGCCACTTCTGCAGTGTTTGCAAATACCCTGACACAAAAAGTCAGGAAGTAATTCTATTTCTAAGCTTCCTTATCTTTTCTATTTTATCTTTTAAGGAATTTAGGACCAGGATTATCTTCGTATCATACCTTGTACCAAGCTGAAAACTTCATTGATGTTAAAAATGAGACTATCTAGGAGCAACTAGCTGTTCAAGGTTTCCCCCCTTGTCTTTGCTTCTAGTGGTGAGAGTGAATGAAAGTTCATGGTCTTTTAGTGCCTTTCTGGAATTTCAGAGCCAAGTGGGGCACTGCATGGTTTATTAGATCTGCCAGGCTTCAGGACTGACCTGGAGAGGACACGACACACATCATGGTTTAGAGTGCTGCTCCCATCACTGAAAGTCCAGGTTGGCTTGTGAATAACACATATGTAAGAATGGTTTTCCATAGCAGCTCTAAGACTTTAGTCTGAGGCAATTCAGGTAATAAAATGATTATAATAAAATATTCACTTGTAATGTTCTACCTGCCTTGCAAGTGGAGCACTGAAATGGTCTTTTTCTGATAGAAATCAGCCCAGGGACTTCTCCAATAGTTAGACATCCTTTCACTCATTACTAAACATGAAGATGCTGTTAATAATGTTTTGTTTTCCACACACCTTTGAAAAATATGTTATTAAAATATAGTACACAGCTGTATCTTTCAGAATAGAGCTATATATTCCATTTTTTAGGTAAGGTCTTTCCACTGAATTTCAAAAAGTATAGCAAAGTCTCCCTGTTATTCATTTCACCCCCTGGGAAATGTACTGACACTTAAGCAAAACCATTACTACCCCACCCAGAGTAACAGTGGTAAAAACTTAAGCATTTTCACAGAAGGGAAATATAATCCATAGAATCATTTTAGCCCCTGATAATGTCACTCACTATTTTGTTTTCCTTTTTTTTTCTCTTGTTATAAAAGGCACTCCTATGTCAGATTGTAGAATGCAGAATAAAATAAAATATTATAATAATAATAAGAAAAAAATGAAAATACAGCCTGGGAATAGGAAATAAGATTAGAGATGACATATTGTTATCAGCCATGAGGTCTTCTCCAGGCTGTAAGGAGGAAAAAAAACAGGTATTCTGTTTTAGCCATCACATCAGCCCTCTATTTGTTATGGAATTCAAAAATAATTGTCACCTTAGGGCTTCATACAGCAGCATGAATTAGATTTAGGTAGCTATGAACTCTGTTTTTTTGGGCAACTTACAGCTTGTACAGCTTGTTGCCCAAAAGGATGCTCATGGTGAAACAAATTCACACTAGACATTCTTGCTTTTAAGCTCAATAAAATCTATCTTTAAAATGATTTTTAAGAAATCTGGTGCCATTGCAACTGCTGGTAAATGAACCATGCTAATATTCAATTCTTTGAACTTGAACTCCTGGCTTGACTTAGTGCAGATTATAATAGAACCTTTTTTTTTCTTTTTTTTTCCCCCCAATTTTATCCCCAACTGTAATCAAATCAGGACCAAAGCTTTCAATTATGCTTGTCCAAGATTTGAGCTCTGGAGTCTTTGGTGAAGACCTACTGCTGAGTGCAAAATATGAGATAAGTTGTAAATGTTTAGACATGATGACAAGTCAGAGGTCTGATTGATAACTGAAAAAGAATAAATATAAGGTGTTTATAATGGGATTTTTTGGACAGCAGCCCAAAGAACCTTTTCAGAATGTTTTGAGACATTTTTTAGTGAGGAAATCACCAAATTAACAAGATTCTTTTAGTACTTGAAGGAGAGATTGAAAAGCCTATTTAAACAATTCACTTAATGTTTTATGGGGTTTTTTTAATTGATGATTTATACTGAAATGGCCAAATTCCACTTTACCATAACAAACAGCAGCGTGAGGACCACAAAGTTCTCAACTTCCAAATAAAAAAGATCCAGTGAGGTTAAGAAGGACCAAACACAGTTTTACCCTTTGATCATGCCTAGTTTCCAAAGGTTTCATTATTCATTCTCTCCATTTGGGTGACATTTTACTGCACTTTTAAAGCAGTCTAAGCTGCTTTATATAGAACGAGTTACAATTGGTATCTCACTGGAATTACCATCAAATTTTCATTTACACTTAAATGACCAGGACAAGGAGCAACTCCTCAAGTTTTGATCTTATTCTCATTGAAATCAATGATAGAATTGCCAAGGACATAAAAAGAGCAGGATCATGTATTATGAATTTGGAAGTTACATGTCTTTAAAAGAGGAATTTTCAGGGCAGGAGATATTTTTCCAAGATACAAGTTAAGATTAGGTGATGGCTATCCAAGAGCCTTACACGACTTTGGCACTACAGAAAATCTTCCCAGGCTCCAGTACAGATGTATGAGTTCCCCTGATCGGGTGGGTAGGCAGCTGATCAAAATCACTCTAGCAAAAGTCCATTAGGAGTCTAAAATAAGGAGTAATTCTGTATGCACTCAGCTCTGATGTGGAAAGAAAGAAAGAAAACCTGTTAAGAAAGTGAATCATGCTGTCGGGAAGCAGCCAATATGCTATTAACACCCATGATTGTCACAATTACTGACCCAGCCAACTCCTGAATTAAGAGTCTGAGTTGCAACAGCCTCAGTTGAAGAGCCATGGCTCTGTAGTTAACCATAAATGGGGATTCCTAATTACACACACAGACTGGGGAGGGGGGGATCATTCTTGTTCAGAGGACTGAATTTTAATTAGCAGTGGACAGAGAAACGTTTGCATGCAGCTGTGAATCCAGGTTAGGTATAGAACTGGGATTTACTTTGATACTGACAGAATGTGCTTAGTTATTGGAGACTGAAAGATGTTTGAAGTTTTTGCATCCTCTGAAGCAGAGTGGAAGTCTAAAATACAGAATAACAGAATCATTCAGGCTGGAAAAAACCCTTGGGATCAGCAAGTCCAACCATTAACCCTACTCTACAAAGTTCACCCCTAAACCATGTCCCTCAACACCACATCTAAAGGACCCTTCAGCACACCCAGGGGTGGTGACTCAGCCCCCTCCCTGGGCTGCCTGTTCCAGTGGCTGGCTGCTCTTGCTGGGAAAAGTGGTTCCCTGATGTCCAGTCTAAAGCTCCCCTATTGCAGCCTGAATCCATTCCCTCTTGTCCCATCTGATCAAACCATTTGCCAACGTGCTGTGGCAGTGAAGGCAGATGCCACACTTCCCAAAAATATCCTGCAACTATTGTAGTAAGATAAATATGATCTGAAGCTCCAGATTTAAATCCAACACATAACTTTCTATAGATCTACAGCAGAAACCGGACTCACTTATGTTAAGATTGTAGAAATACCTGCCAGTGACAGCAAGCACTATGCAAACTCCACAATCTTTTCTTCTCATCAGTGCATTTATTAGCTGACTCTTACATGTGACCTCACATGTAGCTGAAATATGGTTGGAAGAGTTACCAAGTTCCAGTCCCTTTCATTTAGGTGTGGACAAAGGATTTCTGTGATTTCTTTGGGGAATGCTTTCTTTTAAAAAAAGCATATTGAGTCACAGTGAATGTCAAATGCTTCAAAAAGTAAAAGTGTTTAGTGAGAAACTCTCAGCCTTTCAGTTTCCAAGTACAGCAGTCAAAAGGAGACTTTTCTCCCAGACTCTATCATTACCCCTTCAGCCCCTCTGACATTTTGACATATCATCATTTCCATGATCTCAAGCATGTATATATTGATTTTTCAATCATTCTCTATTAAACCCAACAAAAGAAATTTAATGATCCAATTGAATCAATCCAGGGGAAATAACTGCTAGCTTCAATGCTATTAAAAGATTCATGTTATTCTTAAAGTTTTCTTTTTTTTTGTTATTTTCTCAACTGAAATGCAGAAAAAGTAGCTTTTCCCCTCCAAAAGAAGAACAGCAAATCACATGTTAGTGGGGGGATATCGAAGGGCTTGCAGGCACTGAAATCATCTGTGGTCACAGTGACTCAGGATCCCTGCCAGGGGTAGGCAGGAGCACATGGCTGAGGGTGACATCCTAAAAGGTATTGGGGATTTCCTTGTGTCAGCTGGGCTCTCATCAGCTTCTTTGAGGTGGTCTCCACTCAGTGCAAGAACCTTCCTGTCTTTGTCATCTGTACTGGGGAACAGAAAGTTCTGGCATTTGGTGAACACTTCATGGACAGATAAATAGTGTTGTCAGAGCATTTCCAGGGGATGCTGAGTGATTGATGGAAAATCTACACTATTCCCTCTTTAAGGGCTGAAATAGTAATCCTATTCCTGTTTCTTCGGGGAAAACAACTCTACACAGTTTATCTTTATTAAGAAGAGATAAATCTGTATGGAAAAAAGGCCCTTGAACTTTCTTTGTGTCCATTTGGATAGGGTGCAAGGCCCCAGCAGCCCTGAGCTCCTTTGTCAAATATGAGAAGCCTGTGGGTGCTTTTATACTGGCTTCTTTTGACCCCAGATAGTTATCCAGTGAAGTTCACATGCATCTTCTATAAGCTCTGCAGGAAATGATTGGCCTAACAGCAAGAGCTGGTCCCCCAGGTTCAGCAGCTGAAACCCCAGGCACACCCACAGAAGATGGTTTGTCCTAGGCCTTTCGTTTTGCCTGCCATGGTCCTACCTGCCCACGGACCCTTGCCACACCAGGTGGATGAGCTGAAGGCACGTTTTGGAGAGATCTGCTTCATCACACTCACAAAAAGCAGACAGAGTAAAAGAAAGGATTCCTGAGCCAAGCAAGTATCTGAATACAATGAATCATCTGGATTTGGAAAAGGTGTCAGAAAGAATTGAGTCTCTCAAGCTGTCACTTTTTTCTTACAACTTTTCCAAGCACAGAGTCAAACATTTGTATGATTGTTTGCTCTCATCCACGGATGCCTATGGAGACTGTCAAGAAAATAAAAGGTCCATTTCAATGTTAATGTTTCAAATAAGACAACAGAACTATTTGTTAGTTTACAAGAACTTTCCTTTCCTAATCTTATTTTGTGTATTTTCTCAATCCAGCTGCTAGCTGGATACGACTTCCTTCATGGAAGCAGATGCAGTCATTTATTGTATCAATCAATTTATTATATCAATCATGGTTCTCAATATATTCAGAATTTCTCTGTTTCATACAAATCAGGCGAAAATAATCAGCAACCTGCCGTGCAGTGATTGCAATTAGAGTCGTGCAAACCTTGGCCATTTCAGCTATAGGGCTTTCACAGGAAAATTTTCTTTTCAAAGTAGTTTTCATTTTAACTGATTCACCGTTTGAGCCTCTGGGCCAATGTGAAAGCATAAAATAAATTACTATATTATTATTTCTTCACTGTTACTTTCTGCTTGTCCAGAACCCATCAACAATGTCCTTAGCACAATCTTTACAGGTATTTGTAATATCATTTTTGAAGATTACAGAAAGCATAAGGCTACAAAACTTAGTCCCTTCACACTTCTGTAGCTTTAAGAAACGTCTAAATTAAACATAATGGTGCCTCTGAGATGCTCCTATTGTGGCTGACAGATGCCAAAGTGATAACGCGTTCGTATCAGGGAGAAAACCAAAGCTGTATCATACAGAGATTAAGCAGCTCCACAGCTGGACCAGCCAGGCCTTTCTGAAAGCAGAACAATAGACACCTCCAATCCACCATGACATTAAGTTGACAGTCTTTATCTACCATTGTTCCTTAAAACATGGGAAAAGGGTGTGCTTGAAAATTCCAATAGGTGCCGGATGTGCTGCAGCTCCCAGCCTCCCATTTGTCTGCAAGGCAGGGCTGAAGCAAGCTATAGTTGTGGACTACTTAGTTATACACCAGTGACCAGAGAACTGCAGCCACGGCTCCCAGCCCACTGTGTTCCCTGAAGCATAGCCTTTGGACTATTATGCAGGATCTGGACAATGAATCTTTCCCACTCCTAAAATAAAGGGATATTTTGAATAGCCAGTGTTTCCATCTAATATTGTTCTGTTTCCACTGTGTACAGAACAATCTCTATTTTTTTTAAGTACAGCTCCTAAAGGGTCACTCAGTACATTAAGGAATGACAGACTGAAGATTTTCTAGTCTTAAAGTAAATACACAGATCTTCTTTGCTGGGCTAAGAATAAAACTGCGACTTCTCGATGTTTGTAATCTCTGAAAAAACACTCTCCTGTCTGGTGGCAATGAAAGTTTAATGCTGCAGACAGTGCAGGTGTATTATTCTAAATCACACGCTCCAGAATTCTGCAGTTCTTTGTATCATGGTTGTATTTTAATAAGGAAGGAGAGAATAAAAAAATTTCTTGCGAACTCCTGTTTCTCGCCACTAAGAAAATAAGGTTTATTATTCCAACTGCTCAGATTTTAAATGGGAATTCTAGGAATTATTGATGTTATTTACTGTAATTTGAACGTAGGTGTGTGCACCTGCACGCATTCGGGTACACAGAACGACTCTGGTATTAATTCTACAGCGCATCCATATTTCAAAATGAGGTGGGTTTGGGCTGTAATGAACTGAAAAATAAATAAATAAGGAAGACTTCAAATAGAATTTACAATAACAAAATACAGTCTAAGAATGCTTGATCACCCTGTAGTGGAAAAAAAAAATATATATAGGGAAGAACTTCCCAATCTCTTGTTATTCATTTGTTTCTTTTAAAATACTAGCTGTACTTCATCTCTTTTATTTTGCATAATAATAAAATGTGAGAGCAATCACGGCATTGAGAGTGCAATTAAGCTTCAGCACAAAAGAGGCTGGAGTCTCAAAACACAATGGAAGTGCTGAAGTAATGCTGTGGATTTCAGATGAAAGGATAATTGAGTGGACCTAATAACACTCTAAGTCGTAAGCACCCCGATTTTTTAGTGGCCTGTCTTTGGAACTACTGCACGGAGCACTTTTAAGACAAGTAGATGCACATTTCAGATATCTTGAGATTGTGGTGGCAGAGATGTGCTTCATTTTCTCCTTACTCATGCTTATCCCAGTATATAGGAAAAATGTGGGATCAGCTCCAAGAGAACGTAACCTTTGTATCAAACAAGCTTTAGCATAAGGAATGAACAAAAAGCAGCCATACTGTAATATTTCCTAAAAGATCATTCAATAGAATAACTTAAACCTGGTTAGGACAATCCTTGAGTTTGGATCCTGCAACACAGTCCTTTGCTTTCCAAACCTTGAGAATGGTAATTAATTATACTGAAATACTGACAGGTTTTATCACATAAACAAACGGTTAGCGGTGGTTACTGGTCACGAGTGATTTTAAGCCCCACAAAAGAGTCTCATTGCTACATCACCTCTCTTTAATCAGGGAATTTCAGCACCATTTTTCATTATTATGAGAGAAATAGTTTCTCTAAAGTGACATTCTGTGTGTCCTAATGTAATAGATGTGGAGACTCCCACACTGTTAGGGAGGAATGTCTGCCCGTGAGTTCAAAGTCCTGTTGTCACAGAACTATATGGAATTATTCTTCTTCTGCTGAGGAATAACACTTGGTACTCAAGTGATGTTGTCAGAGGTCCGTGTGTGACATTGTTCAAAATACAGCAACACCCTTCAGCCAAGAATCTGGAATCTAGTTCTTTTAAGGAAATGAGTTATATGTTCTACTCTCAAGAAAGCATTTAAGCTTAAATTTGAAGCACAAGGTTATGCTTTGTCCCATTGAGTTAACATTAATCCCACGGTTACTGCTCTGCTGAATGGGGATGGTATTACACATATGCTTAAAGTTAAGCATTTGATTTAGTGTTTGGTTACAACACTTTGCTCTGTGCCCCGTAGCACATCTAGAAGAAGTTTTAGCGGATTCAGAAAGCTCTAGAGGGAGCACAGGGCTGCAGTGTGGCTGTAATTTTCAGTTGACATCAATGGAATTTTCCTATTTAACCATTCTGTGTTTGAAAGTGGTATCAGACCTCAGTGGGAGAGAGACACACCAGGGCTGCTCTGCATCATCATCAACTTCATCAGCATCACCTTCAGCATCAATTCATTAAGTGAATAACGGGGCAGGTCACAAAAGTGTCCCAGATTCTAAGTGATTCATGTTTATTGGAGGTAAGTTCAGTTTTTGCTATGTCACAGCAGCAGAGAGGAGCTGCTGGCAGCTCCTAGGAGATAACTGCAAAAATTGTCCTGAGGAATGAAATTGTTTTACAGTCTCAGCCCAAAGGTGTGGAACTGGGAACATGAAAGAAATACAGCTGTCATAGGTTCTGCCAGATACCAGAGCTACTTAGATACCTCTATTTTTAGCAGTTGGTATTTCTGTTGTTGTTATTTGTTATCAAAATAACACATGGAGTTTCAATTGTTATCTGACATTCATATTAGTAACCTATCTTCCCATGGCTAAATTAGTCAGGGTAGGTGTGAACTCAGTATGCTTCTTTTCCTGCCTGACAATCATTGCCTTCTTTCCTCCCTCGTATTTTCCCTTTTTCATGTACTTAAAATTTTTTAAGTGATCCAACTCTGCATAAATTATGGTTTGAATATAAAATATGGAGTGAGAATTGAGGGTGACTTTCTACCACATCAATTTGATTGTTGTGTTATCCTTCCATAATAACCTATAACATGAATTCTCTGGGATCAAATTTCCTTTTCCACACATTGTAAGATCATTTCCCGGCCTGACAGGAAGGCCATATGCCTTGGTACATTTTCCCACTCTCTTTTTGCTATCCCCAGAAGATCACTGATGCATTTCACCCTTACTAAAATCCATTCTGTCCTGGAATAAACCTGCTAAAGTCTCCTTGCTTTTGTTTCAAATTTTTCACCCTAACCCACTTGCCACTAGTCTTCTGAAGTCCTTTTTAGCAGCTCTGTAATTCCAGGTCACTATCTCCATCATGTCATACTTGTGTCATACTTGTCCCTGTCTTGCAGCTGCCTCCTACATTTTTTTTTCTGCCTTTTTTTTCTTTTCTCCCCTTTTTTTTTTTCTTTTTTTTTTTTTTTTTTCAGGGGAGGAAGAAAGAGATTTCTTACAAGAGCGCAAATTTCACCAGAATATTAAAAATAAGGTGCTCTTTTTTTCTCTCTATTTCTCCCAGTTTTCAGCCATGGAGATTTGGATTCCCTTCACTGCAGAGTCACTGAAGCAAGGGAGCAGAGGAGTGCAGTATGCAGAGTTTAAAGAAGAGAAATGCAAACCCTCAGCTTAGCTGCAGATCCTCCTGGCAACACCTGAGAGGAGAATGGGTTTGGGTTTTTGTCTCCCCCAGCTTTTCTGGTTTGGAAAGCTTTTTTGTTTCTGGAGTGTTCACTTCTCTCCAACTTTCACTTCAGAGTTCACTGCACTCTTGTTGCTGAGGTATCTCAGGAAAAAAGGGAAAACAGCAAACAAGAGTCCCTTGGGCAGCAAAGCTTCCTATGTAGCGTGAATCATCGTGCTTGTGCTAATGCTCAGCCTGACATTGAGAGGATTTTGTTTCTCCATAGTTAGCAAAGCACCTTACTATGGAGATAAAGGTGCAGAAACAGAACACTGGAAAACAGCTCTCCATTAAATAGGTGTTCTGCCTATTTTTAACCCAAGTATGTATTTAAAAAGAAATCCCACACCCCAAACCAGGAGGGGGGCGTGAAAACAAAAGGCTGTTTCTGCCTTCGGTGTGAAATCATCCCCATCAGAAATTCATGTATGTCAATAATGGCCAGCTTAAAAGCAGCATCTGCTTATCAACTGGCTTTTGCTTTTTATGCAACATTCCAGCTGGGCTGGCTGAAGCACAAACAGGTGAAAATGACTTCTCCAAGGTCATTCTGTGTGAACTCAGCTCCTACTAACACTTAGGGTTTGCTGATTGCCAGTCCTTGCTGTAAGCCAGTGCATCACGTATGCATTCCTTTGTGGTTACATCTTTGAAATGATGCATTATTCTTTGATGGGAGATTCTTTAAGAAATCCAGTTGTTACGAACTGAAATTATATTTATTGTAAAGGCAATGATCTTCTGACTCTATTTGATATGCAGGTGGGTGTTCACATTTCCATAGGAATTTCATTGTAATTCAGGATCACTTAAATACTAATTAAGTTGTCTCTTCAAGGTTATTTTATTATAATGTTCGTACAGTTTGTGGGTTTCTTTTGGCTTTTTTTTTATTATTTCTTCAAAGTAAAATTTCAGCTGATCTGTCAAACTCACATTAAGGTCCGAAACCTCAGACTCTAAGGAATGGGTAAGCAAAATGATGCAAGAAGCTTTAACTGCTTCAGGGATGGAAGAAGTTAGTATTTCAGGTGAAAATGTTATGAATTACCCTAGAATGTATTGAAAAGAGAGATAAAAAAACTGTGCTAGCCAACTTCACATCCCTTCCAGGAAGAGCTCAAGATACCAAGCAGTCCAAAGTGAGCAAAAACTTTGCAGAGAGAATTGGTCTCCAAGGGCTCAAGATACCAAGCAGTCCAAAGTGAGCAAAAACTTTGCAGAGAGAATTGGTCTCCAAAGATTGACACAGCATCCTAAAGAAAGTAGCAATGGGTGTCTTGAAATTAGGAGATTCAGGGAGAAGAGGCAGCACTGGATTAAGATTCTCTTCCTTTACATAAGTATTGCAGAGTACTGAGACCCACTTCAGGCTGTCAGGAGGAACTTTAACTCTCGGGTACACCAGAAATCTTCTGTGCCTCTTCCACAGCTTTTGACTGACTACACACTGGGGCTTGAGGACATTATGTAAATTGTCATATATCTGATTACAATTCTAATTCATGTTTACTATAGAAGGGTGTGACTTATGATATGATAAATACTCTTCTAAATACTAGCTGGGCATTTAGGAAAGTACTTCATGCCATAAGTTTCTTTCTCTCTCCAGCCTAACCACCATCTCTGTAGAAGCCTTGCCATAGAAGTATACTCCTTGCAACATTCCACCCTGAGGAATTCTTCAGAGGGAGGTGACCTAAATGAAATGCAAAATTCTCATGAATTTCTTTAACCAATTACTTGTTTTCTCATAGGTAAAACATGGGAGATAGATCAGAAGAGGGAAAACCACAACCCTGCAAGCAACTTCCTTCCTTTTCATTATCCACAGAATGCTTTGGTTTGTGATCAGTCCTTTCAGGGACCCGAGCTTCCTCCCGTGGTCTTCTCTGTTCAGCCTTCAGGCTCAGGTCTTTCCCTCTGATAGAAATCTGTTCAAGTCTGGTAGTCAATTTTCCTATTGATCATGCTTGCCTCTTTTTAACAGGAGTCCTTAATATCCTCTCCCATTGTTTCCTCTTCTCTGCTGATGATTTTACACTGATCAAACCTCGTGCCCTGCAGACAACTAGCTTTCTGTGATCATTAGGACTCCATTCTTATTTAACTTCCAAGAGCAAAAATTTGCCAGATAAGGGATAAAACCCCATCTTTATGAATATATTTTCAAACTTAGTTCTTTTGAATGCTTTTCACTAGATTTAATTAACTTGTAAAATCACAAGAGTACATGGATTATAGCAACACAGACTCTGCAATTGTTAGAAAAAGTGGCTTTCAAGCATAGCTGGTCTCCAGAAGTAGCACAGTGCAAATTAATAGCAGCTTTTGTCTATATAATAATTTCTCATCCCTTCTGCACTCAATGTCACTTAGCTCTGAGTGAAAAAAAAAGTCCAAACAAACAAAAAACCAAACAAAACCCAGCCAAAAGACAAAACAAAACAAAAAATCAGAATAAACTTTGTTAAGTTTAAGGGTTTCTTTCTTCATGAGATATGAGACTTTTCTACTGTAAGACTATACACCTAACTACAGAACACGATACAAGAAAACATTTTTCTTCAAAATAAGGGTGGTCAAGTACTGGAATGGGTTGCCCTGAGAGGTTGTGGAAACTCTGTCCTTGGAGATATTCAAAACTCGACAGAATATGACCTTGAGCAACCTGGTCTGACTTCGAAGCTGGCTCTAACTTCAAAGCTGGCTCTGCTTTGAGAGAGAGGACCAGATGATCTCCAGAGGTCCCTTACAACTTAAATTATTCTGTTTCTGTGTCAAATGTAGCATTACCTTGTGCAGTCCACGAAGAGCTTTGTGTAACATGAAAGCATAAAATACGTGCTATGTTCACAGTTTCTTAATAGACAGAGCATCACTTTATAGCGAATCCCTTAGCAGATCATTTATTCAGGTGCTTAAATTTCACTTTGTCTCATTTTTATCTGTAAAATGGGAATATTATTGTACTTCTGTAAACGCTTCAATTAAGGAGCAAATGAATGCAGAGAAGTGATTTGTTTTTCTTCTGAAGAGAGAAACAAAATATTAAATTTTGCCCTTAAATTCCCTTTTATTATATTTGTATTTTATTATATAATTGTATCCACTGTATTTTTTATCAAGATCATTTGTATTTCTTATTTGAATTTCCAAATGGAATAAAGTCATCACAGGTGTATTTACAAGCGTACAAGTCTTTACATTCCACTGGTTTATCTCTAAACTTTATGTATTAAGGAATGGTTGGAGCAATTTCAAGCTTTATCCAGTACTAGAAATTATCACAAATACTTCCAATCACAGCTCTTACTGAATCTCTCCTTCCAGGCTGTAAGAGAGCTCTGTGTGTCCGGAGACTTTTAAGTAGACTTATGAGATTGGTAGCAAACATTTTCATAATTAAAACCAGCAACCAGCACTTTGCTAATATATTTCCATTTAATTTTGTTTCAAACACATACCTGTAATATAAAGCTATGGTTTATTTCTTTTTTTACAAGGAAATTTTATTTTGGAAAGACTGACTAAATTATTATTTCAAGTAGTCAACAAGTATTCAATCCATGACTCTTCAAATTACCATTCTGATTTGATACTCATTTTTTTCCTGCTTCCACATTAAAGAGCTAACAGTACGTAGTAACAGCAGGCAACATAAAATGTCTCTGCCAAACTTGGTCAATAATTGCACAGCATTTCCAGCTATAATTAAAATCTTTCACAGTCTATATTCATATAGCATTCTTTGAGGTTAATTGGGTTTAGATCACTGCAAAAATCATTTTCATGTGATATATTTCACTTGTTACAAACTGTACACTAGTTCATTGAAAATGTACAGCCTGTCTCTTCATTTGAAACTATTTAGAATCTTAAGTTACAGCAACAAACTGGCTAATTCCTGGTTTCTAATAACATTCCAAATAAAAGAAGAAAATCCTTTCCATTTTGGAGATAATGACATTAATGAGCGTTAGCATAAGACTGAAGAACAGGCTTTTCCAAGTACTGGGATTACCTCACCTAGCTTAGTTATGAAGCTGGGGGACTTGCATCCACTTGAACAATATCAGAGGTCCTAATTTTGGGAGAATTAAACACTGAAATATCAGCTGAGTGACCACTGGGGTCCTTCAGCATCTATTTTAATACATTTCTTGGCATATGGGGGCAGGATGCAGTTCAGGGCAGCACAGATCTGAGAAAGGTGCTGAAGGGAGAAGAATCTGGATTTTTCCCCTTAAAACCCTAGACTGCTGTGTGCTAGAGTTCAGGCCTTTCAAGCACTGAAGACTGGGAGCCCAAAGACAGTTTGTTACTGGAGCCTTGCAGAAGCACAGCTGAGATTCCTTTTCGTGTGCAGTGGGACTGCTATTATGATTTCAAAATCATAATATTGAAACGTCTGAAAATATGTTCACACAACATTTGAGTCATGATGGGAGTGAGTCACTCCATCTGAAGTGTCTTGTTTGGAAAGCTGGTCTCCATATGCTCCCCTGTGAATCCCCACAGAGTCTCCTGAGGGAGGCTCCGGGATCCCCAGACCGGAGCCTGCAGTGGCCCACATCTTTTCCCTGGCTGCAGAAGAATTACAGTCAAATTTTCTATTTCCAGTCCAGAATTTCAGGAATATCACATCTCATTCCTCTCAACATTTCCTGAGAGTATTGAGGAATAGATATGCATGGGGGGCAACGTGACCTACAAACCCAAAGTGTATCAAATTTGTCAGATTTTAAGTATTTCTTAAAAAGTAATTAATTGTTTGAAAAACATTTTTGGTTATGTAAGAGTAAGGATAAACACAGCACAAAAAAACCCCAGGTATTCATGGTTTACCCTATACTTCTTTCCTTCTCTATAGTTTTGGTAAACTGAGAAATTGTAATGAGATCACAAAATGTACTCTGAGCAGACTGCCCCTTCTCCCTCATCTTCCTCTTTAATAGCTAATCATCAATTCCCAATTACTGTATAAAAACAGTAACATTTTAACAGCTTCATTATCAGAGGACAATAGCAAATACGTGGAGGAAAACAATGATGAAATGAAATTCAAGTTTGAAAGAGGGCACAAAAAATCTTATTGGGAAAGGTCAGAGGCAAGGTTGAACAGAAATGGTCTTTGTTGAAAATAGTCAGACTTAAATAATATCCAAAAATCCTCTTTCTTATTGCCACAACTCACAGTTTCATGTTTTATTTGCTCAATTCCAATACAAATTTTATAAGGGAGGACCTTATATCCTTATATAAATTGAAAGTACTCTGGGAACTTGGGTGCCCTATGAATGCTAAAACGTCAATAACAATCACCTCATCTTGTGTTTCTATGAGCTCAACTCTATGAGTTTGACATAAGAAAACAACCTCAGCTGCTGGAGTCTATTCAGAGTCCAAATCTTGGCCTGAGGAGAGCCCCTCCTCCTTCATGGTCCTGTGTCAAAGCTTCACATGCACTGGGTGTCTGTACGTACGGGTAGCTATGCACGCACACGTTTCACTTTGGTACTCATTTCCTCAGACTTGGCTAAATGAATTTGGGGTCTGATTCTGTTAATATCGACAGCCAATTAATGTATTGATTAAAATCCCACCAAAGAAACAATTTAGTTAACAGTGAGTGTATCCAAGTAGTTGTTTTCCTTGGTCCATCAACACCGTTCACACTTCTCAGAGCAGCTGCCAAAACTCGGGCAGACTCTGCATATATTGTAAGTGGGATTTGATTCATTTAGGTGTATAAACAAGGCTGAAAACAAAATAGTCACAGCATGCAGTGTAATCCTTTAGTTCAGGACTTTCATTCCGGTGCCAATAACCAAGTTCCTAGAATCAGTTCCCTTTCAAAACCTAATTCTGAGCAAAGCACTACAGAAAATCCCTGCTCCCTTGTTCCGCTCTCTCCGGAGCATCCTCTCTCACCCAGAACTTGTGTCACATGTAGGTCTACCAGAAACTCATTTTTACTTTATGCTGAAATTAAACCTTTGAAGACTGTACTTAACAGTATTCTCTTCTTATACACATAAAAATATTTTTACCTTGAAGTCTAATTAATTATAAGACCTATGACTATTCCATTAAGAAACAGCAAGCCAGTGCCATATATTAAATTAACTAAGTTGCCACGATGTGAGAAACTCCAGCAGAACTATTAGAGGCAGGGCAATGTTTTTTTGTTTAATTTCTTAGAGGCCTCCAGTTGTCACTAGATACAGGTGTTTCACACAAACAAACTTTAAATATTCCTATGGAAATACAGATGTAACTGAAGATGGGGGATTTTTCACTGAAGAATATCATGAACAATTAATTTAAAAAAAAATGTAAATTTCTTCACCACTGTATCAATACAAGAAGGACATATATTTTTTTCTAATAAGCTCTTAGAAGAACTAAAATTACTGCAAGGACAAATTCTGAAGTAGTTCTGTCATAGCCTCTACTTTTCAACTGAAATAGGCAAGCTACCTTCACCAAATTATTTGCTGCTCTATCTTCAGAGCAATTAAATATTTTTTTGTGGTGTAGATAAATAAATATCCCAAAATAACTCAAAACAAGCATGTTGTCTGGTTACATACGAATAATCTGCTTATGACCAGTAGGTATAAAATTGGCAATTTTTTTAAGGATTCTTTTTAGTGAATTATTAATGGTTTGCTCCTTCTCTGCTCATTCTTGTTAAGTGAAAATCTTACTGATACGTGGAATTTTTGTGATACAGCTCTAACCACAGTGTGAAAACAAGACTGAAGCTGCTATCAATACAAGCTGTAGAACACTTTCTTAGGCAGAATCCCTTGGTGGACTCCTGTCTACAGAAGAGAAGCAATTCTGTCAGACAAGACACATTCCCTTCCCACCCTCGTGCTTGCAGCCTGGCTAAGATAAAACAAGCTGAACAGAAGAAGGGGAGTGAATGGAAGGGGTGCAGGAGGAGCTGACAATAAAGAACATGTTTTCTCCCTAAGTTCTTCCAGTCGTGCAGTACCTGTGGATTTTGAAATAGGAAGTTGAAGGAGTTCTTGCACGGGAAGGAGTGCTGTGGGCTTGCAGACTGTGGCAGGGAGACCGACGGATGGCTGCCCGCTCTGGGAGAAAAAGGGTTGCCCTGAGCTGCAGGACAACGCCAGACCCTCCTGACTCCACGGGGCACCAGGTCCTGTATCCCTGGGCTCCCTGCCTGATGTCCAAGAGCAAGCAGGCAGCCTGGAAGATGGAGCAGTTGCCAAGGCCCATCAGGTACTTCATTGTTTGCTGCTGAATTAACTGTAGCTGAGAGCATGCCCTGCCTCGTGAATGCTTTTTATCATCTGAAAGAGTCGCCCCTTGCAGATTTCCTCGCCTCCCAGCCAGTGCAGTTGGCCCCCTCAACGTGTGCAGCAGAGAATATTTTTGTATTTTCTCTTCCCCCTTCCATCAAAACGGTTCTTGTATGCTGGGACAAAAGCCAAACTCAAACAGTAGATTGTCTGGCTCCTCTGTGCAACAGTATTGTGCCATCCTGAGAAGCTTTGGCAGCTGGTGGTGAGGGGCTACAGGGACTAAAATCCATGAAGTATATGGCTTCTTTAGAAAAATGCCCTCTTAGTGCAGAGGAGCTGAAGCTGAAGGTTTTATGAATATTCAGAGCCCCTGGAAGCGCAGGAGCGTGCAGAGGATCGTTGTGTGAGCAGACGATGTCGGCACCCTCGGGCTGCAGTTATTGCTGAGCTGTGCTGCATCAGCCAGCCCCTCTGATGCCCTGTGACAAGGTTGGTCTTGGGAAGGGGGTGATGGATTTGTCCTTGGATTAATTATTATCTTAATTTACTCGTTTTCTCACATCAGATTCTTAGTGTATCTTTTGCTGCCGCAACTGGTGAATGTGTGATCTGACTGACCCATCACTAGACTACTTAACAAACTTGTTGGCTGACTCCTGTTGGTGGCATTAAAGAAAATATTTATTCTTAAAATGATGAACCTATATATTTAAAAAGATTACAATGTGGAAAATTCCACACAGGACACATTGTGACAATCCCTGCAGCTTTCTTTGCCTGTTTTGCAGCATCTTGTATGATGTAGTGCTTGCACAAAACCCAAAGAGTTTGAGAGAATCGTTTCCAGCAGTTCAGCCTGGCCTGGATCAGGTTCAAATGATAAATTCCCAGCATTCCACGTTTCCGTGCTGAGCTATGGGCATGTTTGATTGCTTTTTTTATTCTTAAAGCAATCCTCCTATTAACTGTGAAGCAGTCTGAGAGAGCTGGAGTTATTTCACGTGAAACAACTGGACTAACCAAGACTTGTCTGGATGAATGTGTGTGTGCATGCAGGACACAAACACCTCTGTGCAGGGATTCCCTTCCATCACTAAAGTCACCCAGGCTAAAAAACTGAAATGCATACAGAAAGAGGTTAATAGCAATTATAAACTCGCAGCCCTTTATATACTTCTCAAGCTAATACAGATACAACAAGATTTAAGATTGGGAACAGTAGCTAAAGGAATTAGTTGGCTTGGTATGAAACAAGGTTTATTTCATCAATGTTGCTTCCACTAGAAACGTGGATTAGTTTTTCTTTAAGACAGAGTTAAAAGTTTTGAGGCTAATTTATTTTAATAAGCATTCAGTCACTTACTGCTGCAGAAAAAGGCTAAACTGTAATGAAGAGGCAGGAAAGAAAGCATGACTTAATTATTTTTCTGGGGTGGGTAATGAATAAATTAGCTATGCTGGAGGCTTGCCGTTTGTATAGAATTTATTACTTTTGCTTTAAGAGCCCTATCATGACAAAGTCCATTTTTCTCCTGACTGCAAACTGATTGATGGGCTAACGTCTGGTTGTGAAAGACTTCCTCTTCATCACTGGGTTGCCAGTCTTGGTATCACAAAGTGATTTTGAAGTTTTCCTGAGCACATGTTCTCCTACGTAATTACAGATGATAATTATTTTAATTCTTTTTTTTTTTTTAACAAGCTTTCTAATCATGTAAACTTCAGATGAGACAAGGATGCACGCAGCAACTCAAAAACGGTTTTCTTTGGTCTGAATTTTTGGCCACAGTGTTTTCTCTGTGTAAAGCACTGCATTTAGTGTGAGAGCAAGTGTGTTTTCACAGGAAGATGTGTGTGAGCTACTAAAAAGTCGTATTGGAAGTGATAGAAAACCAGAAATTATCAGGAGAAAGATTAATAATTGGACGTGGCATTGGGAATACAGGTTTGATGCAAGTCTCACTGAAGTCAGTGGGAGATGGATTTAAATGGGATTTGGCGTGCTAAGTGTAAGTAAAATTGTGACTTTGAAAGGAAGAAAACCACAGAATAAGTTTCAGGAGGCAAAATAAGAAGGAGCAGTGTGAGTCCTCCCAGCAAAATGAAGAAGCACACTCAGTTAAGATAATGAAAATGAGATTAAATAAAACAGTAGGAAAAAGTATTGTAGAAAACTTCACTTTGATGAGCAAACTGTTTTACAGCCCCTATCCTCTTGGGACTTTGCTTCTTACAAAGTCTTCAGATATATTGCTCAGGATTGCTCAGGATATATTTTATTCTCTGCTCCTCCTCAGTCAAAGATATTGAAACTCCATATTTGAGCTTTATTATCTCTTCAGAAAGGAACTTTCCACTGCATCATTTCAGATACACCCCTAGAGAAAGCATCTCTGTTTCTTGGCTTGATAGTGGAGCTAGCAACGTAGCATGGTTTAATTAAAGCTGGGAAAACATTATATTAAACAGACATAACTTGCTTCAAATAACTTTCTCAGAGGGTTTGTTGGGTGGTTTTTTGAGGGAAACAGTTCCCTTGAACTTGCAAAGTAAAAATGGAAAAGATCAGTGTAGCAGATTCGGCTCTAAAAGTTACATTACTAAGCTGCTCCCTCTACTGCAGTCAAAGGTCCTTACTACTTAAGTAAAAGAAGTAGAAGGAAAGAGGCTGAAACAGATAATCCTGACTTTTTTTTTTTTTACAATCCCCAGAGTGTTACAGTTTTGGGGGTTGTTCATCAGCTGCAGAGCACAGTGAGTGCTTATCTGCTTATTTCCACTGGAAGTAATCATCTTTTTTTACTCCTTTATGAATACAAAGCTAAAATCATTATGACTTATTCCATCAAATGCTAGGCTGTCAATGGGAAAAGCTTTCACAAAGGTCAGTTGTTTGACTCTTAAGCTGCAGCACTTGCCAAGCAGTGTTTCTAGCTTGGGATGTTTTCTAAATAACAGACACAGCTAGATATTTTTGTAATTAATTCTGTATTGGAATATCCCAATTAATGACCACTGAAGTCATTCTAATGAACATTCTGTTGTTAAATGTACAAACTGTACAAGCTCAGTAGGAAAAAACAAGACAGAAGAGATTCTGCATGTTACAAGTATTTTAGTTTTCTTTTATTAAATTTGTTGCTACTCTGAAGGCCCCTCTAGTGCATGTATTGTCTTTATTAAAATTAATATCAAATGACTCACTGAATCTAAATTACCTACAATGATATGCAGAATTTTATCCTGTTCAAAGGAAAAATCAAACCTATTCATGGTTGTCCACGGCTGCAGCAAAACAACAACAACAAAACCCCGTCCCCTGTGTTGTCCAACGACAGCACAACCTACTGCTGCTTTGGAGTAATGCTAAGTAAGGGCAGACTTCTGGCCCCAAAACTCTAAAAGTCAACCAGACAATTGCAAGCTTTGCATCTTCAGTTAAGAAAATTCATTATTGTATGATACATTTTGCCTGGGAGGAAAAATCTGTTCTGGATATAGTATATAGAGGCTTACACTTTCCTAGCTCTTCAGAGAGGCGAGATCCTATTCTTATTTATTCACCATCTAAGAGGATAGCCAAAAGGATGCTTTTTCTTGTGCAGATGGGCATATGAAAACAGCACGGGTTACCTAAAATTCTTCAGCTATTTGCTTTCTCAGCAGGGTACACATCTACTTTGCCAAAGCAACCTGAATGTGCATAGAGAAATTAGCTTTGAGTGTCCTCTGACTCAGAGTCTGAAGGTGCAGAAGGCAGGCAGGTGAAGTGGCAAGTTCCCACCTAGACTGCAGCAGAGTGTGTGCAGGGCAATCTGTGCCCAGCAGCCAGCAGGCTTTCCACTTCTTTAAACATCCCAGTTCCTCAAATTTATGTAGATGTCCCTTGTACTTAGAAATACAAAGAGTGTGTACAAAGATTGGGGTAAATGACTGAAAATTGAAGTCAGAACACGTTTAGTTGGCCAGTCTCCATCCACAAAGGAACAACAAAAAACCTCCAACACTTTAAGAGCAACCTTTCTACTTAGCAAATATTTTTTCAAGTATATCATTGAGGAATTATATTAAGAAGACAAAAAAAAATTCATCTGCTTTGCAAATGAATTGCAGACATAAAGTCCAAATATGCCAAACCCATTATTTCTTGCACACTTTTGTCTTGCTCTGTGCATCAATGTCGTTACCAGCGGGGCCACGCAAGAACACAGAGTGTGTAGAGATGAAGAAGGTAAATGGATAGTGACAGCCATGTAATCCAGAGTCTGATTGCTTTTCCACATGTCACTGGTGAAACACACAACTGTCCCCTCAGCCTGTGTGAGGGCTTACAGTACCCAGACTCTTGCAGGTTAATGCAGTCCACGCAGAGAAACAGCCTAGGGAAGAAATACTTCAGAAATGTTTGACACCACTACTCCTCATCATTAAAAATACACCTGCAAGCCTTGCGTGTAGCAACACTTTGCTAAATACTGCATTTTTTGTTGTTTTTTAAATGTAGACTCCACCAACAGGTTCAATTTTCAAGTGAACAGAGTTAATGAAACAACCAGATCTTACTTTTAGCAGGCTTCACATCTGGCAGTGTGTTCAATGCTGAGTGTTTAATATTTCACATCAATGCCCACAGTGCCAAAAATACAGAACACTTTAATATTAGATGGAACTCCACAAATACTTGTCACATTACTCCAGCATAAATATTTCCACTGAGTAAAATAAGGTTAATAACCCGGAAATGTTTCTTACTTATGCAGAAATTATTCAGCCTCTCAGATATACTTGGAATAAAAAGAAGAAACAAACCACCTTTCTGAAATCCTTGATTTTCACTAACATTGGGTCCTGAAGTCTGCACAACTCACTTGATTTCTAAATGTTATAGACTTGTTGAATTTAAATAGTATTTGATATTTTTTGAAAAGGAGATGGATGAGAGCAGGAGTTCAGTTCCTAGTCTGTAAATTACTTTGGCAAGTATTGCTATCCATGTTTTGCAGGACCTCACCACAAACTAAACTCACCCCAATTCTATGGATTGCTGGTTTAAAATCTCTATATTCTCATCATGTGTGTATGCATGGTTTATTCTGAAGTAAAAAATAACTTGTGTTTACTAAAATGAAAGCAAAATGCATTTGTGTTGATGCAGTGACTGCTTTGTATAAATGTATTTAATTAAAGTGTTTAATTTAATATTATAATATTGATTTATTGTGGATTCCTCTTTGCAGTTAAGCATTTTAAGACCAGTCAGTCATTCTATAGCTATAGGCACATAAGTGTACAGAAGTATGTAGGTAAATATATACAGATATATAGCTACACAGAGATCAGTTAATTGATCTGTGATTGGAATGAGCATTTTGAACTTGAATATGCATTTTATTTTCTGTTGATCAAGGACTGATGATTGAAATAGTTCCATTTAATTCACAATTAAGCCAAAACCCTGAAAATGCATGAGTAGAAAAGTGATGAACGGGTGAGCAAAACCAACCTTCAGGGGTTTCCTGGAGAGAGCCAACAGGAAGGTAAAATCAGGTTTGGTTTTGGTTTCTGTATGGTGAATACAGTACTCAGGAAAACAATAATCTGCATTTATTTAGCATTCGAGGTAAATGCAAACATTATTCTCTTTGGTTTTTTAGTTGAGCAAGTGTAGAATTTAGGTCTTGTTGATAGAAAACAAGCATAAGCTCCTGACAGCTCCTCTCTTTTCCCCCATTAAGCCCCAAGTAGACCTCGTAGTGATTTAGCAAAACTGTGGGCAAGAGTTTTTGTGCTGGCTGCCCTGGCGAGGCTCAGGTGCAGGTCCTTGCCCTGCAGCCCAGCCTGGCAGCTGTGCTGCCAGCAGCACCAGGCAGGAAGGCAGAAAGGAGCTGGGCTGTAGGAGGAAAAGTCTGTTTCTCTGATGGGTTTGCTCAGGAAAGCAATCCTGCACCAGATGTCACTTAAGCAGGTGCTTAAGTTCTAGTGGGACATCATAAGGAGAGGAAATGTGTGCTTAAGTGTTTTCCTGAATAGGGTCCAAAACTGAGTAGGTCATAGGTGAAATCTTTTCCTGCTCTGCTGTTCCACCTGCGTTGGTACTTGCAGCTGCCTTTCCAAGGCAGTGAAGTATCCTTCTACATCTCCAACCTTGTGCTGGCTCATCTCCAGCTGAGCAGGAACAGAAATGCTATCATTTCCAGTCTTCTCCGAGACGTCAAGGAAGATCCAGGGAACCAATGCAAATAATTTTGAACATTAATTTAAAACATTACTCCTTTTCATAATTTCAGTGCTGTTATCCCCTTACCTAAGTGGCTATAACTTCAGCACAACGGATGACAGGAGCAAGTGTTCCCTTGCATGCTGTACTGGGATACAAATAAAATAAATGAGGGAGGAATCTTGTCTTCTTTAGACAAGATCTTTTAGTTGAAATACAGTAGTTCTGAATGGGATGCTCTTACAGACTGCTTTGTGCTATGGGTTGCTTCTTTCAGGCCAATAGAGATTTATTTCTATATGTAAAAAAATATGTGGGTTATGTCTCCAGTGGACAAGTTATTCTTGATTTACAAGATGCCTTAAGCTGACTAGATACAAAAGCACTGTGGCCACGAGACTCCGACGTCACAGATCAGTTAGGGAGCAGCAGGTCACTGCAGAAAGCATAGTCTGAGTGACACTGACCTGCCCCTTTAAAGCTTTTTATTGATTTTTCCAATTAGGAATAAAAATAAAGAATCTAAGGGAGGAGATCTTTGAAAAATACCATCAAACTTTTATGCACATATGCGTGTAAAATGAATTTATTTTTTTTTTAAGGGATAGTATTTACAGGCATGTTTACTCCTGCTGTATTTGTAGCAAGGAGTAACAAAATGCCATTTTATCCTCTTATTCTCCATCTCCCAAGTCATCTTAAAGAAACTCTTTCAGTATATTTTTGCCTGCACTTGTTATGGAATAAGCAGAACTGAAAAATGGTTATTTATCACAGCATGTATTCTTCCATTTATTCCAACACTTGTAGTATTGCTCATTCTCAACAAGGAAACAATAAACACACTCATATATATAACTACTAGCAGTGATTTAATGCCCAGTTTGCAGAGCCCTCTGTTGACTGTGCTCTCAGTGTTTCATCACCCTAATCTTTACTGGAGCATACAACAGAAAAGTTGAGAATGTATTGGTGTGTTAGGGCTACGTTAGATCATTGCACTGTAACTACCACTTGTCTTACATTGTAAGCAAGGGAGAAAATAGAAAGGATTAAACAGGTATTTTCTTCAAAGATCCTGCAATGTTTTCTGCAAAAACTGGCAAAATTACCCATGCCTATAACGATCAAATGCTACACTTATTTGATCAAAATAATTATAGGAAAACATGACATTTAAAGTTGAAATTGTTTCAAGCACTTTCAAAAAGTATTATATTAGAGACAAATCAATAGTCTTTCTGCTGTCTTCAGGCAAGATCTTCAAAACCTGAGATAATTGAGTATTTGAAGAACCACAAATCACATATTGATCTGAAGAATTTAGATCCAGCACTGAAGAGAATGTGTTCTCATAACAAACCGCCGTGTGTTGACACGACCGCTGCCTACTTCTGTTTCTCAGCACATTTAGGGCTCATCTCCTAGCTACAGAAATATGCAACCAGTGCCACTTGATAATACTGTGAAAGTCAGAAATTACATCAACTTGCTTCCCCTATCTTGGTGGTGGTGTACAAAGACAGTAAAAAAGGAAGACTTACTGATGTGGTATACGCTGAATTAAGGCAGAGCAGGGCGAGATAGATGGTAGAAATGTGTGACTGCTTCCCTTAGAACTCTCTGAAGGTGAGAGGAGGAAACGGATAACAAAAAAAGACAATTTTACCACAGTGAAAAGCCTTTTCTGTGGTGTTCTGGGGCACTGCACTTATTTTTTCGATAAGCAAATTTAATTCTACACATAGGCAGCTACAATCCTGTTACCCCAACTTCATTCATCAATTTACTGCCACTTTTCATTTCTGTCATATCATAGCTAAGTTTCAAAACACTCATGAGGTCTAGTAACTATTCACTAGGTTTAGTAAATAGTTACAAGCTGGTTTAAGAGTATGCTGAATGGATTTTCCTATGTGCCATGTTTTCCTGGACCTCCCTGGGCTCTCTCCTTTTTGTTTCGGATACGTACTTGCACAAGTGGCAGTTTGCATCCCTTCCGAACTATGTAAAGAAGGAAAGACATTGAGACTCAGCTACACAAGCATCTTCTGCAAGGGCTCCCTTTCCTGAAGACAGGGATCTACACAATCAGAACTGTAATCCTGTGGGAGGAGATCTGTTACTTCAGAGATGGTGCCCACAAAACATTTTCCAATGGGTAGAGGAGCTAATTGGTGTAAATAATGAGGGGGAATTTTGGAGCTGAAGTAAAAGGTCTCTCTATTATAAAATAAACTTTATTCAAAGTAATCACAGTTTTCTATTATAAAGTTACACTTTTGCAAAAGGCTGGAAAATATTGTTCAGGGAAATGAAAAGAATTCTAGAAGAAATGCAAGAAATTCTTGATAGCTTGAGAAAGAGAGACAGCTCCTAGATTACTGTGGGGAACTGAATGCTAACATCCACTTAATAAAAAACATAGGTGTCAATGAAAATGGGATTATAAAAGCTTCACTCCAGAATGATGTGTCAGAATACTGGAGAAGATCTGAATTTTGTACAGCCAATTTCAACAGAAACACTGATTCCAAACGAGTCACAGACATCTTGAATTTTACCTACGTCTAAATCTTCTTCCGGGACTTCGAAAGTCCAGAAGGGAAAAGATCAAATCTAGAATACAATATATGAAGCTTTCATAGTTGATGTTGTGACATGTTAACTTGCCCAGGCTGCTGCATACCATGTAGAATTCCATCAGCTCAATATTTTATGCCATTCATTTTCAAAAGCAGCTTCTGCAGTGCAGTATGCAGCGTATGATTCTGTGGCTGATTCCAAAGCCAGATTGATACTACCACCTGTAAAACCCTGGTGGCCACCTCAGTACAGTTTAATAGAAAAGAATAAAAATACCTAACTCAAAAAAACCCAGACCAAATATATACTCTAGGCTTTTACTTCAGCAGACAGTGAAGAAATGTCATTCTAAAGGAGTGTTTCCACGACTGAAAGGGAATGGAGCATCAGTTATTTAGAAGATTTTTAACCATGCTGCCATGCTTTCCAGTACCATTTATAATTATATTTTTAAAGGAACTATGTAAAGAAGGATATTAAAAAGGCAAATACTTTTGTTCAATGCCAATAAATATTCATCCTACTGAAAATGATAATTTTATCCAGTTGTTATAAAATATTTCCCTCACATGAGTAATTGGCTAATACAAACTCAAAGTTGTTCATCTCTATAGCCAGCAGGTCTGAGGAACTGTCCCTTGGTGAATTCTTTTGCCTCAAATGTATTGTCCACTCTCATCAGACTGATCTTACTGAGCAAAGATTGACTGATTCAAGGAGATGATATATAAGCCATAGAGATGTCATTAGATGATGTCAGATTTTATGAGGTTATGTCTTGGAAATACTTAGCTCATTCATTTTGAAGGCTGATACAACAGCATAGAGAAGATCTAGAATGCAAATACACTTGTGGTTTAACTGCCATGGCACAGGCACTCTGGAGGATCAAGTATGCTTGTTAAATTAGGTTCTTTTCTCTCGTGGGCACAAAGATTCAGATAAAACAGTGTGCTGTGGAAATTCTAGGAATTCATGGTAGAACAAGTAAAATGTGCAAAATTTAGTGACATTCTGAATGCTGATGAGGAACATCTGTATTTAGTATCACAGTCAGATTTATTATCCATTCTCTATGTGGTGGGACTTGGATAAACAAACATAAATCTTGGTAAGAAAGAATTCAGCAGAAGATGCTTAAGCAAAATTCAGTGACACTTCAATCACTCAGAACTCTTCTGTTTCCTGAAATCCCTGATGCTTCTATGATAGCAGCTACTAGTTTACTATTTGTAAAAAAAATTATTTGTAAAAAAAATAAAGAAAAACTATAAACCAAAGATTTTCACAGTAAATTGGAAAGATTGTGTTTCAGCCAAACTCTTTTGTTGAAGTAATTAATAGCTGGATTCCTAGGAAGGGAAATGGCTATGTTCCTTTTCTATAAATAGATACTGCCTTTGGAGAGGACTGAAGTCACAGGACTCAATCAGCAGGGTAGGGACAAGGACTCTGTCAGAGACAATAGAAAATGAAGTGCTCAGGTCCAGCCTGGCTTCCCCTGAAGAGAGCCTTCATTCAGCTTCTGCGAGGAGGTCCCACTGTGGTTGGATGCACGAGTTTTAAGCTCCTAAACTGGTGCAGAGCCTGTACACCAGGCTTTAAGCACTAGGCTTGGAGACTACTTTCATGTACTCTGGCTCTCCTTAGGAGCACTGTCAAAAGTTTCCATTTCCTGAAAGCTTTTCTTTATCATCATTCCAAGTTTATTAATACTAGCTTTAGGAACTCTGAGATCTCACAGAATTTCACATGGCTGAGCAAGGGAAAGTTTTTCCCTCTGGAGACAGGAGACACAACCCAACCTGCACTGTGGTGCTCCCTGTTCATCTAATACAGGCCAGGATGACTCGGATCCTTAGAATAGGGGACTTTAAGCATATTTTCCTATGGGATGTCAAGTCTCTCTCTTAAAACCATCAACACTACATTTACATTTCCATTGTACTATTTACATTTTAGCCTTGTCACTTTTAGCTCTCCAATTTCTGAATGCCCTGTGGGTGTAATGCTGAGCAACAGTAAGAGCCTGCACCTGACAATCCTGCAACACAGATACAAGCAGAATCCCTGATCCAGGATAATTTATCCCTGCCCTCCATGGACCACATAAAGCAAGAAAACTATCTGATGATTTGGAAATAGTTGAAGCAACTGGATTCATCATACAGCTCAGAAGAATCTGAAATGCCAACATAATGGATAATTTTGGCAATGTCTAACTGTCAGGGGAAAAGCATTCTGACAGGAGGCAGATGATATTTGGAATTAAATTATTCCATAGAAAGACAGAAATTCCTGTTTCTGAAGGGACAGTAAATAAGACTGTGCAAAAGATGTGCTTTTACTACAGCATGTTTCAAAATGGTCTGAAAGCAAAGTGAAAAGAAACACAAATCCTACAGCAGTGAATTTATTTGGTTTTTGGGAAACAGGACTATGCCAGCTGAACAAGTTTGGTAAAATTTGAAAACAGAAAGGAATCTCTTAAAAAGTTATTAAAAAAAAATATAAAATACTATATTTCCTTCAAGCACACTGAAATATTTTTGCATTGTGTTTAAATTAATCCAGATTTTTAAAATTTCCATTTCTGCTTGACCCAAACTTGATTTTCCCCTTAATTTTTATTTTATTTAGCTGTTATTTACACAGCTGTAGATAATTTATTTTGCTTTCATAACCAAGCTGTTAGCAATTAGAGCTCTATACGTAGGAAATCTTAGAAAATAAATAAATAAAATAATTGATGAGCAGGCTTCATCTCTCTGTAAAGAGCACTGCTCTGCCACTGCACCTCTGGCTTATTTTGGCATCATAATCGTCGCACTTCTTCCAGAGGAATAATTTCAGTTTTAAGGTGATCTTTTACCCCAGTGTCATAGAGCTGATACTGAGGCTGCTGCCAATATCAAAGAGAGGAAACTGTCACTAAGTGTGGTGTGGAGTTAGGCTTCTGCACAGCTTCTCAGATGAGACTAATATTGGTGCAAAATCTGCTACTCCTGTTGCAAACTGGAGAAATTTAAGTTTTTACCTTTTCTGTTAATTTTCTCCAAGTGTTCTTATCAAAGGTTCCTTACATTCTGTGCATGAATATCCAATTCTTTATTCTCAACAGAAAAAGGAAGTTCAAAAGATTGAATGTAATGCTTATATTTTGGCTTTTAGTTTTTACTCCTTTTTCTTACTCCTTACTGCTTCTGAGTAAAGCAAAAAACCAAAAAAAAAGTGATGATAGAAATATGTTTTTCTACCAATAAATGTTATTTTTGACTAAATCTCAGTTAGAAGCTGGTATCACCAAGAAATCACCCTGAACGTGGTGCAAGATGACTTCGATTTTGTTTCTTCCTGCACTAAAACCATCCACACACTTTCAGTCTAAATTCCTTTTAACTAAGAATGATAACAATAAAAATACAAACGAGTATGTGTCTTTTGAGTAACAACTTTCAGGCTGTACCAACTAATGGAAGGTTTAAAACACTTGTCATCACATAGTGGCTTGGGGAACCAAACGACTACGTCTGTTCTTGGTTCAAATAAGTCTAATGGTGCTGCTCACTGAAAGAAAAAGTCTTGACAGTTAGGTTCTCTTAGAAACAAGTTTGGGTTGATGAATAGAGTATCATTAAAAGTGAGAAGAGAGGTTCTGGGAGTTTGATGGTATCAATAGTAAATTAAGGGTTTCACAAAAATAATTTTCTACTTCATCTTCTGTAAAAAAGGCAAGCAGAGAAGAAGAGACCACAAAAAAAAAAAAAGAAAGAAGGTATAATTTGCCACTACTATATTTTTTTCCTAGGAAAATGTACATCAGCTGTACTGAAATCACCAGTGCAACACTTAATGTGCACGTCCAAGGAGCTGAGGAAGCAGCTTCACAATGCAAATATCAACGAATCTTAAGATCTGATCAAATTCTGATAAGCAGGTTGGTTTGGACAACCCAGATCTGAAAGACATAAAACAAAACGAAGCACACACACACAAAAAAGGAAGAAAACCCCAACC
This sequence comes from Chloroceryle aenea, assembly GCA_013399075.1. Classification (NCBI taxonomy): domain Eukaryota; kingdom Metazoa; phylum Chordata; class Aves; order Coraciiformes; family Cerylidae; genus Chloroceryle; species Chloroceryle aenea. The sequence continues at coordinate 184,585 of VWZY01003280.1, forward strand.
CCCTCTAAATGTCTTTGTGCTGAGAACCCTTAGGATTAACTGTTTACGTTGCTTTAAGCCAACTGACAGAGCTGCATCTGATGAACGTTGATGTCATTCAGTTGGTTTTCAGTTGCAAAGGGAACGTATTGCACCATTGATGTTGTTCTTTTAATACTACCAGAAATAATTCAAGGCAAAGTAATAAATGCTGTGGAATTCTATTTAAGCTCCTACTTGAGGTTATGAGTTCTGCAAGCTAAACATTGGCTTGCTGCGCGGATTTTCCAAGTTCTCATTACTCTAATTAATATTTACTTTAATATTTTGGTTTCTGCTTTACCATGTTCATTACTGCCAACTCTTTAGAATCTTTTTCCAAAATCATGGCTTCTTATGGGGATATTAAAGGTTTCAATTCTGCAATTTCCAGAAAAATATATTTGAAAAATAGCAAGATTGATAAACACTCCCATACAAAACCTGCAGAACATCAAAATGATTCTGAGGAAAGGTACAGAATGATAAATCTCAGAGAAAATATCAATAACTACAGAATAACATGACTGAATTAAAAAATACACATGATCTCTGCAACTGCAATCTCTCCAACTGTGGCTGTACATCAGAAAATTAGAGGAAAGCTCTCCTGAGTTAAATCACTTTTTTAAAAGATGGTATGGGCCTGGTTCATCATTTCTTAGAGCCACTGTGCAGTAACTGAACACAAGATACTTCTATTCCAAATTTAAAGGGGAAAAAAAAAAAGGAAGGAAAAAAAAAAGAAGGTTTTCTTTACACAGTATCAGGATGAGTTAGGCTTTCTGCTTCTCCTGGGCAAGCAGAAATGGAAGGGGTAATACAAAAGAGGATCATTTTTTTAATATATTCTGGAATGAATATCAATATGCTCTGATCCTAAATCTTGTCTTAACACATGCTAGCTATAACTATATAAAAGTTAATGTAGTAGTAATATCGTAATGATTTTGCCTCCTGTCTCTACCTTTCAAGAGTCCCTGAAAACATTTACATATGTTCTTGCATCTTTGTGCCAAAGTTGTGAAGTTGATTTGTTCAGATATGTGTCATGTTTAGATCTTGCTTTTCTTCTCTGGCTCAATTCATGGCTGTACTTCTCAAAGATCTTCTGCTCTGTTTGAAATCACTGAGTTCAATGAGAAATAGATGTAAGCCAGAAGAACAGCAAGAGAAGCAAGGGCTAATTTCCCTTTTCCAACTGATGCCTAGACCTTACTGATGCCACAGAATTTGACTTCATGGACATTAATTTTATATACAGAGGAAAATCAGATTTGCTTTGAAAAGAGATACTATGCTACCCAGGAAAAAAAGCTTAAAAGCCAGCTTTCTGAACAAATTAGTGTGAGCATAGAAAAACAAATACTTCAAATAGTGTTCTTTGTAATGGAGTTTGTAAAAAATAAAATGCCTTGTGAGTTTACACAGGAGATGCTCTTCTTTCAAGATCTTAGTTTATGATCAAATAAAAAAATGAATTGGAAGGAGACTCTTTGCAAACTAAATTCTTGATTCCTCTTTAGAAAGGGAGCAAAGGCACACAGCTTCTGTCATATTTACAGCTTTTTTTTCCCCTACTGCTGGCTTTGTGAGTCAAGACCTAATACTTTCACACGGCAGAAGAAAGTGCCAGTCAGCAGAGTCTGTATTGTAAATAACTGAAAATGAGGAGTGAATCAAATGGGATTAATTTACACTGACTTATATAAGCATTCAATTGGTCGTGAATACCAGAAATCAGAGAGACCAAATGTATGTTTTCTGGTTCAGTGGCTTCCCGTTACAGAATTACTTTCATATCAAAAGGGGAAATGGTCAAGTTGAGTCAGAAAATACTGCTGGAAATAAAGTTGAAAAGAAGCAATTATTTTGTCAGATGGACTTTTGAACAGCAGAAGAGACAAAAGCATGTTTATCTTACCTACCTATGCTAATCTGTTAAGACCTTGACAGTTCTTCCTACAGAAGAGGGGTCAACTCAGAACCATTGGTGACTTTACTGTCAGATTTTCATTAACTTTTCAATGATGGCTCAGGGCTAGAATGAAACTTTCAGCCCAGTCACAAAGCGCCAGGACTTGGACTGCACCATTGGAGCAGCAATCCCAAGAAGAGCTCTGGATATGAATCATACCAATATCCTTCTGAGTTCTGGGAAACAGTGATTTGGAGCTGGCTTATACCACCAATAAATGACTTTTTTTTACCTTTTCCTTCTCTGGGTTGAATGCTGTGGTCAGCATGGTACACATCTACCCACTCACTCTCAACTTCCTTCCTCTCCCAACCAGTATTTAATGACTGTACTGCAAGAAGTTGCCACAGGAATAGAAAGGAAATTCTTCCCTCTTACCATCCCCTTGAAAAGGATGTTTAATTAAACTCACAGTTCAGCCTCTATGAGGCCTGTTTCAATTCCAGGATTGGCAAGGAGGTGAGAGAATCTCTTTGTTCCACACATTTTAACCTTCTGTTCCCTCCCAGTGCCAAAATTCAAAGTTTAAAATGATGTGCAGTTGCATGCAGCTGTGAAAACAGAATGATTTTTGGCCACGATTATACTGAGAACCAAATTTGCTATCTACTCTCCAAGGTGAATATTCAGTGCATTTTTTCCCCTACCCACTTAACCTCTGAAATGTAATACATTTGCAGAAAAAATTCTAATCATTTAGCATCTACTGCCTGTATTCCTTTGTGGGCTTTTCAACATCCCCAGTGATCAATGCTAAGTATTTTATTAGATTCAAGACTGTAATAAACAGTGGAAATGGAGTGGGTTCATCTTATCTTATCCTGGTCTCATTTACACCGCCTCAGACAAGTTAAACTGTGCCTAATGTAATGAAACTATCCTCATCAACATTTTTAGCCTTTAATTTTTGAGTCATTATGAGGGCAGTTCTAGGGAGTTCGGAAACAAAATCAACTTGGCAGGAGTTGCTGCATCGGGATTTTGAATCGCGGTGTCGTGGGAAGTACAACAGACATCTGAGCATTGTGGCCCAGCCCTGTTCTGTAAGATTCTTGCTTCCTCAGGTAGATATTTCTCATCAAAACTCCTTCAAGAACTATGTTCATTTTTGTCTTTTTTTTTAGTGGTTTAGTAGAACCAGAAGAAAGGGGAGATGTGTACCTGAGAAAAGATGTTTGAAATTGTAATTCAATGTTCCAAACAGATGATGACTAAACACTTTTACTAATTGCATAACTAGGTAACATTTAAATAATCATATAAATACAGTTGATTAAGAATGACTGATCGTTAAGAAAGCAATCAAAGCAACACAACCAAAACAGCGGTGAAAGAAAGGGGGCAAAATGTTGCATTGCCACAAGGAGTTTCCAAATGTGCTTACACCCGCGGATTTAAGCACTACAAATCTAAATGTAATAATAAGCACATAAATAATTCCTGCTGATTGAAGCAGAAGTGCTCATCTAGGGAAGGCAGAGAATTTTGCCTTGTGTCAGCTTTCCGAATCAGTGTCCACACGCTTCGCTTCTACCAGCTCCACTAATAAACCACCCTTACTCCTGATTCACACTGAGCTCAGCCTCCAGGAATTTCCTCCAAGCCACACAAGGGAAAGTTTTAGATCTCTTTCATGTCCCAGAAAGTCACTGAAGCCTTCCAGAGGTGAATACCTGAGTGTTCACAAATAATCGGATTTAATTTGACTGGAAAGTAAAAGTCAGGCTATGGAAGGCAGGTCTGTGAGCTGTGGCTTCCTCAGCCTGCTGGAGTCTTCTGCACAGGTACTCAGGGGGTGAGTAAGGTACAGACACAAGAACACCTGACTCTACAAGCAACAATATTTCCTGAATATATTTCAGGTTCCACAGCTTTGCACCCTTTTCAGTAGAATAATTTTAAGGTTTTCCAAATGTGATAGTAATACAGAAAGCATTAGAAATGATTTACCAGAGCTATATAAGCACACTGTTATTAAACAATAGCCTTTTAAAACACTCTGTTGTTTGCAGTGCAGAAGAAAGGATGATAAATAGACAACTGGATGAAAGAGAAGCTGCATTCATGTTCAGAATTATTTTGCATGGAAGATAGCTTCAATACTAAAGACAAAGCAACAATAAGGGAGAGAAGGAATGACTGACTTCATCTTCCACAAGTTGCTTCCTTTCTTGGGTTGCAATCTGGATGCCCTTTATTACTCATATTTTATACTATATAAAGTATAGAGACCTTCTATACAATATATAGCCAATATGTATTATATAGTCTCTATATAATATAGAGACCTTCATATAAAAAAATACAGAGCATCTTCTCCAATTTGTGTCATGTTAAATTGAACCATGTGTTAAACATTGTTAATTGAACAATTTGTTAACCTGTCACTGATTAAAAGCTCCAGGCTTTAGCCAGAGCTCTAAACCACCTTAAGATACTGATTTTTTTAAACTGAGTGTTGTAAAAATAGTAATATGTCATAAAAACTGAATTTTCCAAATCATGTATACAAGGAAGGAGCTTACAGAGGTCATTTAGAAAGTGATGCCAATGTTCAGCAGCAAACCCCTGCCCCTGAAATGAGGAATGCTGTCTACATGTTGGTGTTTTCAAAGCCTCTTTCAGGTTTTCCCTTCTACTGATTGCCTAAGAATGCTGTGGCAGTTTTGTCTCAGCTTCTTTTCCCATAGCTGAACTTTGGCACTGTGGTTTTGCCCAGAAAGAGATGTGTGAGACACCAAGTTGCTGCATAGTTCCCCCAGCCCCTCTCCCCAATGTGCAAGACCTGTTAGAGCTGGAAATTGGGCCCCTTGATCTCTGGCTAGATGTGCTTGCTGTGTGCCTGGTTAACAAAACAAACACACCATAGATAGGGATTTTTGTTTTTCAGGTGCAAGAAGCTGAATTTATGTTAGTGCAACTACATGTGTAATTTGAAAAATTTAATTGAAGCTCTTTAGAATCTTACTTTCTTAATATATTATTCTTTCAAAAGGAAATGTTACCATTACACTATGGAAGAGAATTAAAACTAGTACTGGCAATAGAAAGGTAGCACATTAGTAAATATAGTCATGCCACAAGTGCTTGCTTTCTGTATGGAAAATACTCAGATAAACTACTGGTTTTGTTCTCAGAAACACGTATCTCACAAATACTGCATCTGAAGTCTTCATAATTACACCTAATGACTCTATTCTTTTATCATAGTACAAGATTTAAATAATAAAAGACTCCTAATAGAGCATAATGACTGTAATCTATTTGTAGATATTAGCAACGTTTTGGAGAGGAAAGCATGTTTTAGTTACTGGTAATATGGTGTTACTGCTGAGCTGTGTTCCTGTTCCTTCCTCACCCCTAATTAGGATTATGGTGTGAACAGTTCCTGCTCGATTTCAGCAGCCAAAGATTGAGGATGACAATAACGTGCACACAAAGTGCAGCACCAGCTCTAAAGTTGCTCCAGTCCCCACGCGTGATCTTGGGCTCTGTTTGGCTAACTTTGAGATTTTGAGGGACAGAACTGAAGAAGAAAAGATGTAAAACCTCCAGAAAGCAAATCCTTGCTTGGCTTGTCAAACTCCTGGCACTTGTTTTACAATTTATCACAGCTGGTATTCCTGACCTGACTTCAGGCATTAGAAATCCAGAGCAGTCCTCTTCTTACCTTAGCATACTAGCCCACAGAGGTATTCTGATGTTTCCTTTCAAAAGGTATCTTAGCCAAAAATAACAAGAAGCACCAATATATTCTGTCTTCTTTCCTTAACATTTGAAATGCTGAACGTTCATTGTTTTGGGTTTTTTTTCTGTCTGAGGTAATTTGATTTGCTATCCACACTAATTCTGTCCCTGAACTCCAGTGCTTTCAAATAAATTAAATTAGCATTAGTACAAATTATATGTTACTGTCTATGCTATTTTGCTATGTATATCCATTTGTGTAACAGCACATTTCACATCCAGGTTTGGGGTTTTTAAGATGCAGACTCAATTACTTTTGAAATGTTTAAAGACTTGTGGATAGTTTCTTCTATTTGTTTTCAGGCTAAAACTCACCCAGTTGAGGATTTGAACTCTGTCAGGGACAATGCAATTACTTGTATTTTACTTGAGTGTGTCTGCTAGAAAATTTGCTGCTGGAGTAGCAGAAGGGGATGCCAGTAAAGGATGGTGCTGTTTCACTGATTTAGAATCAGTGGTGAGAGCTGCCCACTAAGTGCATGACATATAAACACCACAGACAGGCACTGCAGCCTATTCTTAAAGTCTGAATTAACAGCCCCAGTGAGATTCTTCATTTTAAGAGTAAATAGTTGAAGTAAATATATCTATAAAAATGTGTGTGTGATATTTGCTGCATTTTATGCTAAAATTGTCAGTCTTGAGGCTCAGGAATAAAAACCTATACATTGTACTTCAGAAGCAACAGAAAATAATGCACCCTGCTTGCTGCTTGTTAATTTGTTTTTCCTGAGTTGGTAAGAGTAAGTTTTGCTTTTCTTTTGTTTTCTTTTGTAGTGCCCTTGACACCTGGAAAATAGGGATTACCTATTTGGTCAAGGGTCACATTTCTTAAATGCCTGCTCCATCTCAGGTGACTCTGGATTCCCACATCCTTCTGCTGCAGTTCTTTTCTCTTCAAGCATTTCAAAGCAGCCTGAAGCTGGGAGTTTGTGCTGAAGTCCATTCACCATAGATAGGTGTACTCACCTCACTGCCTGCCCGCCGATCCTTACCCGCTGCTCTTTCCCCACGCTCCTGTGGCCTGGCTGTTGAACCTGGAAGGCAGATGACAGAGCCATGAGCTGTGGCAATTGAATCAAAGATGCAAAAAAAAGGGATTTTAAAATTATAGGTTTCCTTATTTCCCTCTGCATCATGAATGCAGTGTCTACAGCTCTGCCCCATTTTGTGCCTTGAGTGTTTTTGAATTACCAGTATCCCTTTGGCCAAGGCAGTGGGATTTCCAGCAAAGCTTCATCCCTACATTTTACTCCTGTGTAGGGTAGAGCAGGTAACATATGATCACCAAATGAAATCTCTGCTCCAAAGTATGGGAAAGACTTAACAACAAAGATAAAGAAGAAAACACCACAACTTAGGTGGAAACTTTCTTCAACTAATTTGTCTGTCTTTTTTTTTCACATGTATGGATAGGGTAAAATCTCTCTCTTTTTTTTAAGCAGGAACATATAGGAAGTCCCAGATAAATTAATAAGCTCTTAGGTTAGTGCCTGGGTCTGACCATGAGAAAAACTCTTTCACAGCCAGAACCATAATGACTATTGACAGCTCCTTACAAACATTAATAAACATTGTGTATCATAAGAACTGCTTGTAAGCATTAAAGTTTGAGTACCAGTAGAAATATTGGGAAAAGATACATATCACAATGGAAATCAGAAATGAGGACTGCAAACGCTGTCATCAGTCACTAATCATCTACTGACTGCAGGCTGAATCTATACTAGCTCCTTTTCTATTGTAGTTTACTCTTTATAATGCACTGATTACTATCAATTCCAATAACCTTCCATTGGAACTTGGAATTAGAGGAGTAACACCTGCCCTGCATTTTTCCATCATATATCTGTGCGTGCAGCACTGCTGGGTGTACGTGGCAAGGTTTTGGCAGCAGGGAGGAGAGGCTGCAGGGGTAATCTCTGTGAGAAGAGGCCCAAGTTTGCATTTTGTAAGGGTTCATCACTGAGAAGTGCTTGGGAGTTTCGGTGCACTCGCTGTCCTGGTCCTTGTAACACCAGCTGGTGTCCTGCTAGGACTCTCTGTGTTCCATGAGGTGTCATTACTTCAAATTGATCTGGTAGGTGGCTAAATGCACAAAGCTGCTTAGTTCAGGAGCAATACTTGAGAATTAAAAGAAATCATGAGAACTTAAGCAAGCTGTCCAAGAAATAGAAATACTGAATTGTGGATTTTCACCAACTCAGCCTTGTTTGTGAGAGTAATCAATTCCTTTTGGGCCACAGTTGAAGAACAGAGATAATGAAAGACTGACACCTCCCTCACCAGGTAGACCTGAACCTACAATTCCAACGTTAGGGTATAATCATAAAAAGATGTATTGAATATAATATATATGATGTATTAAACATAATTAAATCATAAGATATTGTAATGTGATTGAATCACATCTCTCAGAAATCATGAGGACTGTCTGTGGCTTGGTGCTCAAATCAGTCTCCACAGTTGATCTCTTTTTACCAGTCACTGTTATTGTTGACTCTTCACTCTAATCCAACCATTTACTGTATAGCAAAGCAGATACAAAACATTTTTTCCATTTAATATTTAATCCATATTCTTTAAATCAAATTCTCCCTGACAGCTCTGATTTTTTAACAGAATTCTACTGCAGAACAATGCTGTTATGTAGCACAGCTTTATGAGCATCAGTGCTGTATTTCCTATGGGTACCCAGAAGAGACAGAGTTTCAATTCTCATTTTTCCTTTTACAAGGAAGTCTCCCTACTGCTGCATTTGCTAATTACCCAGTACAGTATTTCCTGAAGACCAAATATTTTAGGACACAGTTACCTGAGATAAAAGTCAAACTTGCTGTTAAAATGTGAGGAGTTATCAAAGAAGGACACATCCTACACAGCAACAGGAATTCCAAGTATAGTGACAATAAACCAGCCTGTTTGTATTGTCTCCTTTCATTCTTTAGAGCAAAAGTAAAGAAATTAGGGCTTTTCACATTTCTGCACTTGATATCAGTTTTCTGAAGATTATTGGCTGTAACATCCTGATCTAAATTTTATGATGCTTAGCACAAGGCTGGGTCTCCTCACATTTTAATACAAGGTCAACTGGTTTGCAAACTGGTTATGAGAATTTCACTACTATTACCCTTTGAAAACTTTCTTCTAGTTGTGATATTGGCAATACATAGATCCTGCTGATTTAAATTAATAAGATAAATATATGATAAAATAAATATAGTCATAATAAAATAAATATAATAATAAAATCATTTTAATGATAATAAAAGAAATAAAAATAAAAAATCCCTGAAAATTAGAGACTAAGCCCAGGCAAAATAAATCAATCTGGGCATCAGTGTTACTATTAAAGTAGCAGTTTCTTATCTAAATGTCATGCTGGGTATTGGAATTGTTCAGATAACTGAGTGAAAGATAATGAGGTGATTTTTAATATAATCAATAAGTAGGAGATTCTAACCCTATTATGGATAAACAGGAACTGCTTTAGGATAACTGAAGACATACTTTTAGCTAAGAGTATTTCAACAATTCTAATGCTGCACTGTTCTCCCCTGATGTTGTTTCATCATTTTCTTATTTACCCTTTTTAAACAGCAAAAGTGTCTGCTTTCTAATCTTTTTTATTATTTTAGGCAAGAAACTTCTGAAATAATTTCCTGTGAATTTTATTGTTAGGCATTTATTTCTTCTTAGTAAGTGAGGTATGTTAAGTTTAAAATTCACCAACCACCTATTGGAGTCACTTTTTTCAGTGTCAGAGAAAGGAACTTTGGAATTGCACTCAAAATACTAATGCTCAAAGGGAAAAAAAAACTATGTTATGTCATTACTATCACTATTGCAGATTAAGTCCTTCTTGGAGATTAGTTCAATTATTTAAAGAATAAATGGGGGTATTTGGTTTTTGGAAGAACTAGCAGCTGAGTGAATAGAGTTAATAAATATAGTCCTGATTTAAGTTTTATAAATAAAGTGAATTTTGCTTCTTGACTGAATTTTGATAAATATTTTCATACTGATAGTCAAGAGATACATCCAGCTCCACTTCAACCATGTGTATACTGACAGTGGGTTCAAAAGGTGCTCGGGCAACTGAAGGTCCAAACAGGCAAACTGAATTAAGCAGCTACGTCCAGATCTCTTTTATTCTTACTGTCCCCACTGTTACCAGTAGTGGACCCATATCTGCTTTTGCACCCTGCCACCACATGCTCTTGAGGGTGTTCTTAGCAGCCTGTGTCCACTCTTAACTGCCTCCATAACTTTGAATATTTGGCCTTACCATGTACCTGGGCCCCCGGCTGAAAAGAATGTGCTTAAAAATAGCATCTGGTTTAAAATGCACAGTATATTTGGAGTTCTGTGAGATTATTTTGAGTAGGAAAGTCATTTAAGAATGGTATGTACTTAAAATTTCTTTAATTTGACCTGCATTTGTTTTAAAATGGCAGGTAAAGAGATTAGCAATAGCTTTCATAATAAATGAGAGAAAATTTTGAGCTTTCCTACATTGAGGATCTTATCAAAGTCAATACATTAAATATAAACCCATTAATATTAAAAATGCAAAGCATCAAAACAGAATTTTATATATAAAGGTTCTGTCTATTGGCTGACATTAGACTGACCTCTCCTTTTAAAGCAGTAAAATAGATTTTTCCATACCTTAAGTAATTTAAAGTCAGCTAACTGAAAAGTGTGTGAAGAGCAACTCTGGCAGCCTTCGTATGCAGCTGCTTGGCTCAAAGGCAGGCTCATTACTGAATAAGAAAAACAACTTTTATAACTGGAAATTTGAAGAACACTCAAATTTAAATGTTGAAATTATACCATATTTGGTACAGTGTAGTTAAATTAAAAATAAACATAGTTAGGCATTTGGGTTTGAAAATGGTAGGTTAAAAAATGTTTAGATTAAAACTAGTTTAAAATATCATAATCCTGGGGGCTGGTGATCATGAAATTTGTGGAATTTAGAGTAATACTTTGAAAATTTGGGTACAAACCTTTCATATTTAAAGATACAGATTAATTCTTTCAATGGCAACTAACATCCTTACTTCTTTGGCTTATGATGTATACTGATGGGCTATATATATTTTCTGATAACATTTGAAAGCAGTCGTAAGCTAGGTGCCCACTTTCTCATTTTGCATCCATTTTTCTCCAGTGTTCATGAATTTAACAATAAATATTTTTGTGCTCCTTGATATGAAAGTATTCTGTATGAAATAAAATAGGATAGCAACAAAATGAAACAATTGCTGAGGCAAAATTATTCAGTGGCACAGGAATTGATGAAGATCAAGCCATTAAACTAAGGATAACAGAGAGAGTATTGTCAGAAATATGGAGGAAACATACTGGTGAACTAGGACACTGGTTAAAAACAAATTAATCTCTAACTAATGTATTTTTATATTATTTTACACCTTTTTATGGTTGTCTTCTCCATTAAGAAATACCTGAGTTAAGTAGGCTCAGCTTCCAGGTTATTAAGCACATATTTCTGTAAACTCTCTTTTCAATCTGTCTTCATTAAGCAGGAAAAATTTGAGTACATAATCTTAATGATGTTTTCTAATTTCAAGAATATTAATTTATTTTTAAAGAAGTTAATTGCTAGGGAAATTTGAAGTTCATACTCAAAATATAAAAATCTGGAATGCTTCAACCTGGGTGGATTGTAGCTTAACTAACCTACTGCTGCAGGGGTGCTCTCTTCAATTTTCTACCATGACACCGTAGGTGTAAAGTGAGCAATAAAATATTCTCCTGCTGGAAGTCACAGGTTTGGCTTTTTTGTTTGGTTGGTTTGGGTTTGTTTTGGTTTCATGTGGTTTGTTTGTTTGTATTCTTTTAATGAGAACAGAGGCATTTTTTTTTTAAACTGAGGAAACTTTGGGAGAAGTACACTTTGGTTTGGGGAGGTCTGAATCAGGTTTCGTGTCATACACACAAAATATTTTTATTTCAGGTTGTCAGTGAACTGGGCAAAGGAGCTCCCAGGCAAGTATTCAGAATCTTAGGAGTTAATGGTGGAAAACTTTACTGTGAGGACCAGTGGTTTAAGTTCTTATAAATTTCACACTCTGTAATTTTGGTGAGGAAATAGCTGATCACCTTCCCCTGACATTAAAGCCAAAAACTTGAGTTTTATCTTTTAAAAGAAGAGTACATGACTTTGTGTGTGTGTTGTATGTATCCTGATCAGTTTAGAAATGGTATTTTTCCTGCTGTAGTTGTTCTGATCTCCAATTGCCAGACAAGATATTCTTCGTTGGGATTTCCTTTGACCTGGAATTGTGTGGCAAAATGAGAGAAGTGAGAAACCATCCCATTAGCCCTCAACACGTGTCCCAAGTACTGTTAGTGCCGCATTGCAGGCTGCAAAACTGGGGTTAACCCTTCCCCAAGATCAGAAACACGACTGAAATACAGAGAGTGAGAGGTTGCTTTGGGTCTAGAGAGAACCAGAGCCATGGTGAGCTGTCCTGGGTGGCCCCTGGGAGCACGCAGCCCTTGGCAGCAAGCCCTGCCTGCTGCTCAGCTCCGGGTCACTGTCGGGAGTCTCCGGAATAGCTGGAGCAAAGCTGGCTGCTCCACAGCTCTGGTTATGCTTCCCAGCTACAACATGGATTTACAGACAGGGGGTAAGCAACTGAACAAAGCCATTTAGCAGATTTGCAATGAGAGCCCAGCAGTTTTTGACAGCTAGCACGGGTCTTATCCTACTAAAACATGTTGTTCTGCAACCCCCCGTACCTCGTTTCTATTACTGCTTCTAAAGAGCTCTCGCTGCCTGTGGTAGCTGTGGTGCTGGTAGTGACACATGATAAGTGACAGATGGTGTAAGGAAGAGTTCAGAAGGCCAGAAAGATTGGCCTGTCACTTTAACAAAATGAAAATGTGGTTTTGGTCTTGAAACAGGAATATCCTCCGTGAGGGAAAAACTTCTGTGGTACACACAGCCCTGCACTCTTATGTAACTGGCATTATTTACTTTATATTTATAGCATTAGGAGTTTACTGTATTTGGGTTTGTTCAAATAATTTGACATATCTTGGAGAAATTGTATTTTATGTGAGGATTTAATCTAACCACAGCTGCAGCAATATAAATTACACTTAAGACTATGCTGATTGATTATAATCAGTTGTAATCACATCTTATAATTACACTGCATTCTGGAAGCAAAGGACTTTTAAGCCTACTCAGCACCCTGCTACATAAAGAAGATTAGCTGTTACTTCTGACAATCTCAGCCAACACTGGAATATGCATATAAACATGATGGTTTCTAAATTTATTGTTCAAGAATCAAATGAATTTCTTTGTGTGTCGATAAAAGGCAAACTAGAAATAAAAAAATCAAAATTTATTGAAAGCCACACTTGTATAAAATATCCTCATTAAAATATTTATAGTCTATTTAGTTTCAGTATGCTAATAAATAAAAGAAAAATCAATTTTCTTGATATCCATCTGAAAATTAGATGTTGGGATCCCACTGTTCAAGCCTCCATAGGGAAGTGTGGGCTGCACTGAAGGTACAGCATGTAAATGGGGCACCCCAGTCCTGTGTATAAATCAGCACTGCAGTACACCAGGGAATTTACAGGCGTGTGTAGTATTTGTTTCATCCTGGCAGGTCAATAGTTCTTTTCAAAGAACTGGGTTGTCCTATTTCACCCAAGCACAGGGCAGTTAAGTGCACCTACTGGAGGCACCTGGCTGGCTGAGATCCTGGCAGACTGGCCTCGCCAGGTCCACTTGGAAAAACAGAAGTCTCTTAGGTTTGCTCCGTAAGTTCAGGATGGAAAATTGGCCTAACAGTTCTGGTTGTCTGTAACTTGCCCGGTCCAATCTCATGATTTGTGTTTTGCTGTAATTCTGGTCTCTCTCCCATGTGTACCCTTTGGCAGGTAGAGGTAATAAGTTTACTCCAGCCTTCTCCAGGGCCTGTCTATTCCTGCCTTCCCAGAAATCCAGGGGGTTATTCCACTTTGTAATTGTAAGATGGCAAATGCCAAGCCAGGAGGAAAAGCCTGAACCCCTCAGCAGTATTTCACTTCTTTTCCAGACTAGTTCCATTAGGCTTACAACTTTGACTCCTTCCAGTTCACCTTTTTTGTAGGTACTTGGTCTGTAGGATCACAGTGAGTAACCAAATCTCCACAACTCTTGCTGCTTACAATAACCTCAGCTCTGAAAAGAAGAGCTGTTTATAAGGAAAAACAAAATCAGTGAGGGCATATGACAGGAATAATGAATGTTTTGTCATTCTGTCATTTTTTTCTTCCAGCAAATCTAAAAATGCTCACAGCCACCCAAGTTTAAAGTTAAAAATTCCTTATTATGGTGCCCCAAACAAACCACTGCCACTACCACACAAGGGATGTTTCTACTCCAATGTGGAAACCTGCTGCAATGTCTCCATGATCCCGTATGACTTCTGGGGTGTCTTCCTCAGGAAAGGACATGAGAACCTCCCCCTACCTGGGAGCTATAGGAATATTCTGAAGCATGCCTAAGAGTGATCTTACAGAAAATATTGGGTTTATTCCAAATGTTTTTTAAAAGGGTATTATTCCCTATTAAAACTTCTGCAGGAATTCTTTGGGTTGCACACCTATCCAGTCCAACAGGCCTTTGCATGAATAAGCCTAAAAACCCAAGTTCCTCTTTAAAAGCCTGCTAAGAGCTCACAATCTGCATTTGGCAAAGAGCTGAAAACCCATCAGGCTTAAAGATACCCAGCTTACATGGCATGAAGAGAAAATTTGGGCCTCTTTGTTAAAATTATAGTTGTGTTAGGAAGTGGAGAGACATAGAGCACCTATAAAGTGAAATGCAAGCCTGAGGAACTTAGCTGCTTGTTGACATGCTAGGTCTTCAGTACCTCCTGCTCCAGAAATTAGGAGTGGGCACTGTTTGGAGAATCCTTCTTCTTGAAGAATTGGGTTCCCCATGAAGCTGGTAAGGGCTCCTCTACCATCACCCTCATACAGACTGACACCTCTACAGATAAGCTAGCTGCAAATCGGTGGGACAACACAGCATGCCTTGGGTTAACCTATTTGTTTGATTTGTTTCTTGCTCATGGGATATATTGTTCATTGAGCACTCAGGCAGGTTAATTTTCCCCTATTTAGAGGGGGGAGCTGCTCAGACATTCTCATGAGCTGGTGATGAAGCAGCTGTTAAATGTTCTGCTTTTACTGACAATCAGGATCTGATGGAAAGAAGGCAAACAGAATAAAGAATTATAACCTTGCTGCAGGTGAGGTTAACTTTATCTGTTCTATTTTATTACTTAAATTCCAACATTATAAATTAGTTTTTGTAGATTCCCCTTGCTACAAAGTGATATACAGATTTTCCTCTGTAATTGAGACACTGTTTCGACAATACCTAGACATTAATAGTATATAAATGAGCAAATACTGGGGCTTTGTTAGCTCAAGATTCTTGAAGTAGAGGATCATGCCTCCAGCACTAAGCAGACTATTGATATTTAATAAAGTATCCATGCAAAATAGTTGAATATATTTTGTGGGGATATTTTATTAGAATATTAAGTAACGTATCTGGTAAGATTTTGCTGGAAAACATTCGTTCCGTTCTATTTGGATGAGATAATGCCACAGGAATTGAAAAGTATGAAGAGAAATGGGATAATACAGCCAAATCTGCCTTCACTTGGGCTGGACCTCTACAGATGCCTTGACAATGTCCATTGCTTATAGTGTTCTCCCTGTGGGATTCCCATTGCATCTGCCTCCTGGCCCAGTTTGCTGGTTTAATTCCCAGCATAATCTGAACATGGAAGTGGTGGTGATGTGTATCTCAGAGGCTGTTTTACTATCAAAACCCGGACCTGACATCTCAGAAGCACCCTTCTTAACCAATTTATACATAGCCTCAGTCAATTACAGCCTTATCTCCTACTTCTTTAGCCTCCCTTCTTCTATCCTTGTCAATCCACAAGGCATCATACTTGGACAGCATTTAAGCAGGAAAAAACTGCAGTAAAGACTGTCACTTCTGTCCATTTTTATTTTACTGATATATATTCTTACGTCCTTTGGACACAATCTTACTACAGTGTTTTA
Organism: Chloroceryle aenea; assembly: GCA_013399075.1. NCBI lineage: Eukaryota > Metazoa > Chordata > Aves > Coraciiformes > Cerylidae > Chloroceryle > Chloroceryle aenea. The sequence continues at coordinate 200,450 of VWZY01003280.1, forward strand.
AAGTTGTCTCTACTATTTGCCCTGATCCAGAGTGTGTACCTAAGTTAAAAAAATCAAGCAAACCTGGGATGTCAGCACTGGTTTCTCCAGAATCTTCAGGTGGTTTATCTTCACACCTATGTGCTGCTTAAGAAGCTTCCTTCCTCTGTCCTGATCCACATGCCATTTATATCACATGCAGTCCTACTCAGGGTGTATCCTTACAGCTGTACTGTGAGTAACTGTCTCTTAGTAAATGTCTCTGCAAAGTTTGCTAAGGAACCCCTGTCCCTGATGTGAAATTCTCCTTGGCATTTTAGAGAATGTCTTAATATTTATTTTTTTTTCTGGAAAGAAAATACTTTTGTGTATATTTCCTATTTAATCAAATATCCTGGTTATTTAAATTAATTATGCAAATCAGTTGTTTGACAGACTCTGCCTGTGATCAGGGTGTGTTTGAGGTGGGTTAACTGTTTCAGGGGCTGCCAGTACACATCTCAACACGCTGAGAACACCAGCAGGTACAGTCCCTGGTGCTTTGTTCTCTTAAATCACGGTTGTGAGGAGTTCTGTTCAGTCAGGTCTGCTGGGAACAAGTCTTGATGATGGAGACAAGAGTTAAGAATTAGAAAAGAGTATTTAGGGGAGACGGCCTAGAAAAGAGAAAGCCCTGGAGGAAGAGAGAAAATGTGTATGAAAGAGAAATAATTGGGAATCAGATGAAAGACCTGGGAGCAACTAGGTATTTGGAGCCAAGAAAGAGAATTAAGCACTGAGGGCCAAATTCTGCATCAAGTTACACCTTCAGTTAGGGTTTCTATCAGTGCAGCTAATAGATTGCTTTTTTCCTGGTCATAAGGCTCTGGTAGCAAGAAATAGTCAAGGATGATTTGGTAGAAGAAATTTGGATTAAGCACCAATAAAGGAAAGAGCAATTTTATAAAGAACACCCCCTGCCCAGCTTCAGGCAGATTAATAAATATGCAGAAAAATGCAAAGCAGGTTAATCAAAACAGAAACACTGCACATGTATGGGAGTGTGCACAGGGGCAGGTGTACATCAGGGTGGTGTGAGCTGCTGTATTTTTAAGAGGATGAATGCTGGCACATTAAGAAGCAACGTTAACAAGCTAAATATCATAAATTAAAATGTCTGAAGAAGAAGTCACATTTTTAACTCTGAGACCCATAAGCTGCCATGAGACTAGTTGAGCAATATGATGCCTGAATGGGCCCCAATCCATCTGGATGAGACCCAGCACTATGAAAACAAGCTGACCGAGCTGTAAGAAGTGAGTTACAAAGGAAATGAAATGAGACTATGCTCCTCATTAAGCTAATAACAACAACAACAACCAAAAAAACCCTCTGTCTGCTTGGAAGAAATGTGGATTCCAGTTGGAGCAATCCATAAATTAGGTTTTGTAATTCTTTTTATGACTTCAATCCACATTGTTCTCTCCAGTGCAGAAATAAATAGCATCTAATAAGGCCATCTTGCAAACATCAGTACTATCTGGCTCCAAGTTAAAATGATTCATCCACAGAAAATGATTTAAATGAATGTCTTTGGTTTAGAGATTTTCTGTCACCAGCAGTCTGAGGCACCGAGAGCTATGTGCACGCTGTGTGGCATCGGAGCTGTGACCCAAAGTGCCAGCTCCAGTGCAGACACACTAGGATGGCCCTGAGTGCAGGAAGGTGACTCTCCACAGTGTGCCCTGGTCCCCTGACCACAGGCTCCAGCATCCTTCCAACGAATGTGTGTAGCCTGAGAGCAGAGAGAGGGCCAAAGGGCCGAAGTGTAGACACAGAGGATGACAGTATGGGACATGCTGTGCATGACAACTGCTCTGGAGTGGACAGAGCTGAAATGCTCACTGCAAAGCTGACACAGCACACGTTTCAAACAGACCTCCAGTTCTTGGTGCTTGTTACCCCCTGAGTTTTCTCTTGTCTTGAAAACATGACTAGCTAAACAGCTAGGTTTAAGTCCAGTTAACATTTGTATCTTATGTGGTGCATAAAGTTTAGACTCATTTTTTTCTGCAAGGTCCAAATCTGAAGTTAACAGTGCAAACAGTATTGGGAGAAACTACCACCTGCCCCAGTTGAGTCGAGGAGCAGATCAATTGTATGTCTGTGATTCCCTGGAGACTCTGAGTATCCAAAGTAGCCATCCTGCACAAGCATGGCTTCATTTTTAAATCCAATGAAAGCTTTTAACCTCATGCTACTTCATTATCAACTGGTCAGCCAAATGTCACCAAATTAAGCCATTTGCTTTCCTCACAATAAAATGGAGAGGAAAGCTCATTTACAGCAGTCCTGGTGTAGGAGCAGTGGTCATCTCTGGGAGAGACTCTGTAGTGGGTAGGAATTTTCATCACATTAACATGCTAAATACCACTGTGTGATTACTGCAATTATTATTGTAGTATTTCTTATGAACAGGGGGTAAGACTGTAGGATGGAGAAGCCAAAACAGGTTAGTAAAAGTGAGGTAGGTGATGGCCTTACCAAGGAGTTGCATGGTTAAAACTTTTCACAACAGACCAAAAAAAGAAAAAGAGAAAGATGTCTGCATTAGTATTGCAAATATTTGAAACAAATTATATCTAAATAGGAATAGTTGCATGACAAAAGAATAAATATTTGTCAGTAGGTGATATCTGGTCTGACTGGGGGGGATTATAGCATTCTAATACCAGGAAATCTTATTTGAGAATGTAGACTGATGATCACAGAGTAGTAAGAGAATAGATACCAGGCAGCCAGGTGGTAACAGATGGGAAAGGGATCGAGTTCATGTGTGGGACAACACAAAAAAGGAGCAAAGAGAGTAAATAAATGATTGAGTAAATAAAGTAACATTGTCTTCTTGCTAAGACGTGGTTATGGCTGCATTCATCTACACTGGAGATAAAGATACTGCACTAGTGAAACATTAAACAGTGACAGACTGGGTGAATTTTCTTGTGGAAGGGTAGGAACCCCCGCGCTGCATCAATGCAGGGCATTATTCACTGGGTTATGAACCTCTTAGGAATTCACATTAGGAAGTGGTTGAGAAATGGGTTGTGGTAGGGAAGTGAATCAAAGAAGATAAGAGAGGAGATGCAGAAAGACAGAAAAAGGAGAGAAACAAACCACTCTCCTTCTGTTTTCTTCCTCCTCTCCCTCTGTACCTTCTTTCAGGAGAGACACCCAGGTCGTGAATATGGTTGCAAACTACTGAGCAAATAATAAACACTGGTTTGCTAATATGGAAAGGCTGCTTTCTAGCCAATGTCCATCTATTCTCCTGCTGCTGCATTTGCTATTTCACTATGTATGATGAGGTAAATTTACATCCTGATCTATGCACTGTATTCAAGGCTTGAATTGTGAATGAGATCAATAGCATTGGTTTTGCTTCTGTACTTGACATATGACAGTGTTACCATGCAAAGTGCTAAAAATGTTCTTGAAATTACAATAATGCACCTAAAATATCTATACATTTCCTAACTCCTTTTGTATGTGCCTGTCAAACAATTCCAAATCTAGCTAAGATGTTTGAGAAAGCAAAGCTCTCAATGCACATTTCACAGCTTTAATTGTACTTATGTGGACATATCGTCCTCCTAGCCAGATATATTGTCTGAAAAGCACATCCACATTATTATTTTTTGAAACTGAAATAAAAGATTTTTCTTCAAAAATTGGGAAAGCATGTCTATTTTAAGGATACTCTTGGGATACACATTCTTGGAATGCAAATACCTTAGAGACACAGGCAACATGAGATACAACGAAGAAATACAGCTATTCAATTTCTAATGGTAAGATTGAAGTAATGCCTTAAACAAAGTATCCTCATGCAATTCTCCTCCTCAGTTATCTTTACCACTGGTAAATAAAGAGGTGGTTTTCCCTTTTAGAGAAAGGTGAAGAAAATCCCCTGATGAAATCCCACAGCACAAGAGAGAAACTGTCGCTAGTCTCCCGCAGTTAATCTGATGTCCTAGGAAGCGAGCGCTACGTTACACACCTCGTGCATTATCTGATGTAGTATTTCATTCTTTGAATTAATACTAATCCCTTTTTAAATCTTGGTGAATTGTCAACCCCCAAATAATACCTGATTCACAAGCAATTACAAGGAGCTTTAAACAAAGGTATATTTATGTCTCTATCTTTTGCAGGGATACTTCCAATAGCTTACGTTGCCAAGGGTTTGAGATGTTGTAAGGATGGTGTTGGATGAGCAAAGTATCTGGGTTTTTTGTTGCTTACAAAGGACAGGAATATACTTTTTCAAGTACACTTCCATTGTAATTGTTGACTAAATCCTGTGAGCAAAAAGCCAGATGATGTTATTCCCCTTTACAGTTGCTCCTGTGCTTTTATGCCTTTAATAGGACAACATAATGGCACCATTAATATTGTTGTACGCTACCACATAAACCCCTTCCATCACCTCAAGATGCTCTTTGAGCAACTGTTCAGTCCCATTTCCTCTTCCTAACCTCCATATCTTTGATTTATACTGACCTTGTAACTTGTCAAAGTGGAGACATATTCCACCAAGAATTGCTCTAGTATCTCAGGTGAATTCTGTGGATCACTTAGACAGTTTCCAGAATGGATCTCTGTGTGTATGATACATGAGTGGATATCCAGACTAGACATATGTGTATACACCCTCATCACAGTGAATTTCAGTCTCATGCAGGAGACACACAGACGTGTGCAAGACAGTAGCTGCAAAGTAGGGAAATAGAGTAGATAGCTAATTAAGGAAAGTACTGTATATACTACAACTCAAACCATTTCCTTTGTAAGAAGACCACAATGCTAAGAATCTCATTCATAAATAAGCATTTGCAGTAAGACATTCAAAACCCAGGCTGGTGGCAGAAAGGGGTGGTGTTATTCAAGTTTTAAGTTCTTGACTACTGAATCACCTCCTACAATTTGTATATGAAAAGGTAGCAAGGGTGCTTTCAGTTAGGGTCTTGTTAGAGGAAAAGTCTTGTAGTTTTTCTTCAGTAATTTCTTTCACAAAACCAGCCAACTGGTTTTCTTTCCAATTAAAAGTGAATACTGTGATTGCCAAGATTCCAAATCAGGAAACTATTGACATGAGTTTTCCTGCTAACACAGGGTTGAATAGTGTCCATCACCTGCTGGGGCTGGAATGCATTAAGAACTTCATTTTTACTTAGCTTTTGAGAAGAGTTCTTATTCAGGCACTGCATTCTGTGATACAAATACAAGTGAAATGCTGAAGTGTACATCTTCATTCTGGGGCATTACACTGTGGGAGGCAGAACTGCTCCTGTTGGAACATGAATATTAAATTTACAGATTGCAAATCAAGGAGGAGGTCTGTACTCCAGGTAGCAGTGGAAGGAACTCTGTGTAGGCAGAGCTGCACAATTAGGGTAAGTTATGGCAGCTGGATATCCAACTCACGAAGATGGTGTTGCCATTGCGCTCAGGGGAGAAAGATTCTTCACATCTTAGTAGATAAAATTATAAACTGTCCAAAAAAAACCCCAAACAATATGGTTTCCAGTATTTTCTTAAAATATTTACTCTGAACTCTAACTTTATAATGGCACCTTACTTCTATGGGCTCAACACTGTAGCTTATATTGTAGCATATATGCTCTGAGGTCACTTTTTCTGGTCAAACTTCTCTAAATGTATAGCACAGAAGAGTTCTAACCTTTACAGATAAAATGAAGAAGACAGAATTTTAATACTGAAGTCTTTGAATATGATTAATCTCCCTCCAGCCATAACCATCTGTAGAAGAGGAATATTTGTAGCTGTGTTGAGTCTGTAAGGTTGACACGGGCTCTGGTTATCAGCTGCTGATGTGCACGCAGCACAACACGATGGTAGGCTTCAAAGTGCTAGCTGCATGTCACTCTTCCAGTCCTACTCCAGATACATGCTGGGCCGGATTCCTGGCATCAGAGAGGAAAGTCTGAATGCTTTTCTCAATTGCTCTGGTTACTAATTGTGCCAAAGGGCCATTATGGCAGCTCCTAATCTCAACGCAGAGGGCAGGTCTCTCCAATTTCCCTACACCAGTCCCAGATAAGCAGGTGGCTGGAGAATTAAGCTGGTGTTTACTGCTTTAGTTGGTCTACATGCTCTGGGCGATGCTTCTGCTGGTAAATGCAGGCATTAGTGACACTTGGCACTGCCAGCAGAAGACAAAACAGCCTGGAAAGAGAGACAGATATTGTCTGCCTCATTCACAAAAGGATTAAGAGTTCTGTTACATGTAGCATACACTGTCTGAAAGGTTTTCTATTCTTTTGAATTATTAAAAGAGTATATTCTCAAAGTATTTTCCATTTCAGTCAACTCAGTTAAAAACATAATTAAGGTTTAATGACAGATTTCCATGTTTATAATTGTATGGCATTTACCAGGGCCCCTAGCGAGGTGACAGCATCCGCGACCTTGCAGTGGACACCCGACAACTTCCACTGCCTAGAGATGGCAAGTTTTTAATTTCTACAAGGGTCACGGAACTTTTAGCTCATTTTAGGCATGCTCTTTAACTGCATATGCACCACTTGCTCAGGCATGAAGAAATAACGTTCCCAAGAGGAACTCCTACAGGTGTATGAACCTGCTCCGTGAATGGCAAAGAATGCCTTGATTTTCCAAAGACAAAACTGCAATTTTCATGCTAATGAACAAACTCCTGTTGTCATTAAATCCTTCAAAAAGTTATAAAAGAATGTATTCGGTGAGCAGGCAGCTCGAATGTATCAAAGCAGGCTCAGGTAACCCTAGCCTACAATTAAATGTCATTTCCTCTTGGGAACAATTGTTCAACAAGAGAGCGGCAATCGTGCCAAGAACGTGTCAGCAGCTGCAACTGCAACTGGAAAACAGCAGGTTATATTTCAGTGGCTTAATTTGTTGTCTTAAATACAACCCTGAGAACTTCAGGTCTAAAAAGGTGACAAAGACAGAAGGTTGGGCATGTTGGTGACCTGAGGCTGGCTTTAGAGAACTGGAAGCTGTTTTCTGACAGTGCACGCACAAAATCTCCTCCTTCTCACCTCACTGCCTCACCTTTGCTTTTTCTATCTTCCTCAAATAATACAGAGAATTAAATATGGATATTTGTTCCATCATTCAAGTTTCCAGAAAATTTAAATGACAGAAAATAGAGCTATTTAATGTTCAATATCTGACAAATAAAAATCAAATGTCAGTCTTCCATTCTCAGATGCAGAAGTCAGAAGAAATCACTCTCGTACAATTTGATTTCAAGAGAAGTCTAGATCAATGCTATTGATTTAACAAGAACCTTAATTATTCATCTTATATCTAGTTTATTACAAAAGTTTGCCACACGTTGACTAATTATTTTGCTAGGAAATTGTAACTGTCTAAATTAATAATGGAAGAGCACAGAGTTTACCCTGAGGCTGCAAAGCCTGGGAACAAGCAGAAGAAAACCCAACTGTTTCAAGGCAGCTAGAAACGCACGTGATCAAATCCTCCAATCTTGCACAAAAATAAGTGTGAGTAAAACTCCAGTTATTATTTCCCACTGGAGGATAATTAAATACAAATAATAAAGGCTGCATGATCTGTGAGGTTATACATCTCTCTTTGTCAGAAAGTATATTCCTGACTGACGGCTGTCACGGGCCTTGGCTTGATGGGACATGAACTATTTGAAGCTCTAATTGTTCAGAGATAGGTACAATTCTCAGAAGACATGCCATTGTAGACTGTGAGAGGAGTCATTTGGCTATGGGTGGGAGATCGTGTGACCACAACACGACTGCAGATGGGGGCCAAAAAAAAAGAGTTAAATAAATATGGCCTTAACACGAGGGTCAGAGTCAGAACAAACCCACTTTTCATACAGAGAAAATGCAAGAGAGCCACTTTCAGCAGCACTGGGGCAAAACCAGCAGAAAACCAAAACACATCCTTTGAAAATTAGCTCAGAGGGCTGGCATGTCACAGAATGATAATCAGTCAAAGAACATGTATGACAGGAACCTTCATCAGGAAAATCTTTTACAATATGCCACTGGCACTCAAGACTGTAAAAGAAAACCTTCTGTTAGAGCTATTAGCCAAGGTCTCTTCCTTTCCATTTTGGGTCAAAAAGTTGAATAGAAATTTGCAAAAGCAAATTCATTTCGTGTGCAAAAGCCACAGAAAAGTAAGTACTTTGGAGGTACTAGCAATCCTTAGAACTGCACACCTGAGGTTTTCTTTTGAACCAACCAGAAATTAAGGCACTTTTCTCTGTGAGAAAACCAGATTACCTATTTTTCTTACAAGGAAACTAACCTGAGTAATTTTAATGTGTAAAAAAATAGGAGGAGAAACTTCTCTACATTTGAAGCACAGGTGCAAATAGTGCAAATATCACACAACCTTCTGGATGCACACAACAAAGAAATAAAGAAATAAACAACTCCTTTCACACACACACACACGGTGTAAGTGAAACATCAGCAACTCTGTACCAGGCCCAACTTCCTGTGAACTATGAAGTGTGTTTATCTGGGTGGAAAGAATGGTCCTTGAAAGCTTTTGTGAAACAGAACCTGAAGCTGGGCTATGCTATGCTTTATTCTAACTGAGTGTATGACAATTAATAGCATGGGACAATTATTGCTGTGGTATTTTGGTTGGCTGGTTGGATGGATGGATGGTTGGTTGGATGGATGGTTGGTTGGTTGTTTTCTTAGCAAGGAACAGGATAAATACAATCAAGGTGATACTGAGCATGCTGAAGGCTCACAAAGACTATACAAAAATAGTCTTCTGGTAAGTGCCAGAAACCTTTCTTTCCAGCTCTGGTATTCCAGGGTGCTTCGGGTGTAGTCAGTACAGTGTTCACACTCTGGCATTTTTTTCCAGTGCATATAAATGAGTAGATACTAATGCCTGTAAAACCTTTGCCAAAGAAAATGTCAGGTCAAGCATGAAAACTTTTCATCTTCCCAAAGTTCTTGGAAATCCAAGGGATGTAACTGAAGATTTTCTATGTTAATTTGTGTGCAATTAAAATACTTTGTCTAACGGTCTAATACAAATGCCTTGATTTTTGGACTTGAACAAAGGATGCTAAATGTGTTTTGGTTTGGGTTTTTTTTAGAAATCTAACTTTTCCCAAGACTGTGCTCACATTATTCATTTATTTTTGTTTTACTAGGTTTTTGTTCATAAGAATAGAAACTTCACAGCTTGATAAATTACATGTCAGAACCTGTTCCTGTTTATTGTTTAGGGGCTTAAGGGATTATCCAAAAGGTTTTGGCTTTCTGTTCTCAGGGTTTTTATAGCCACTTGAATCGTAGAGGCAGCCACACAAATGTACACAGAGTACTTTAGACAGCTGATGACTGTATTTTTTTAGTGCTATTTGTAATACGTTTAGCCATTTCTCCATGATTTTTCTAAGGATGCTTTAGGCACATCTGTTTATCTTACCTTTTTCAAAAAGCACAATGTTACCTGCAGAAGTAATTGTTCCTTTGTGTTATAAATCATGGAGGTGCAGGCCCCTAAAGCTCTGCTGTGTGTGATTTAAAAACTGAAATAAGCTAAAAGGCTTAACAGAGAATGAATACAAAACCTGAAATTGCTTTGACAGTAAGGATGCAATAATTTATTTAAACTTACTATTAGAAGTTCATTGATTCTATGTCCATTAAATATTTTTGTAGATGAAATGTTGAATTATACTTAATTAATTGAATTATCATTAAAAATATATATATTTTGTGATATAGTCCCCTGAATATCTTTTTATGGTACAGGATCCAGAAAATTAATTGAAATTAAAGAATTAAAGATCAATCCAAGCCTTTGTCTGCAATATTTTTTGGGTTTGGTTTAGATTTCTGAACAAGAACTGCATCTTTCTATCGGATGCAATCATTTAGCTAGGTCATCAGTATTATGTTAATAACTGCAAGTGAAGAAAGTCAGAATATGACTGCATATTAAGAGTCATTTTAACTCTGCTGGTATATGTTTAACCCAGCCTGGCAGCTTGCTATTGGATTACATTTCAGCTCTAAAATGTAGGAGTGTGCTCATTAAGCCATGTGACAACTACACAGGAGCTCTGGCTGTACAAGCTTTGCCAGCACTGTGGAAAATAAATTGACTGATGGATCTTTGAGGCTGTTTCCACTCTCTTCATGTCTTCCAGCAGGCTCTGCTGCAGGAAGATGGAATATGGTAGCTCATAGGTCCTACATCCACTGGTGATGTGGTTCTCACTTTGTGCTTTGAGAAATCATTAGAAGTTGATGGGATTTGTTGACTATTCAAGTGTTTCACAGAAGTAAGGCAGAGATCTCTTGCTCCACACACAGATTCAGTCAGCAGCCAATGCAGCTTTACAGACTCTAGCACAGACTCGAGCCCAAGATTCTACCCGAACCTCTGATCTGCAATTTGAAATGTTTGAGGACCTTCTGTTTCAGCTTTCCATCACACCAGTACCCAGATATGGCTTCAGCATTTGGGGTAATTATACCAGAACTTAACTATGCTGCTGTGCAGTGCAATTACTATCCTTTGGCTCTCAGAGAGCTGCCTTAAGGCCTCCTCCTGAACTCCTATGACAAAGAAAACTCTCAATGGCTTTGTTTAAATAGATTAACTGCAGCGAAATCTTTGCCAGGGGTAAGACTGGAGGCCCTGAACAGCATTGACTGAAACTGGTGCAGTGCAATTTCCCTCTTACAGTAAGAGCTTTATGGAGTTCAGCAGAACTCCAGAAGATTTCTTTCCAAGATTTCTCTCTCCATATCCACATTTTCAAATGCCAATTCTTTATAGTTATGTTGTAATAAAGCAGCTGTATTGACACAAAACTTGCAACAGCTGACCAGGACCAAAACAGCACATACACCTTCCAGAGAAGTGGGAAACTGGAAAGAGGACAAAATACAGCGTGCAAGAACCTAAGTAGCAATGAGTAAGATAGTATGTTATTTAGAAACTGCTTAAATCCTTCTGGAAACCTAACATTAGTGTGCAAGAACATAAAATCAAAACCTGAAAATTGAATTGGCAAAAAGTGAATGAAAACAAAAGGCCCGGGGCTGTGCCTGTCAATTCTCTACTATAACAAGTAAAAATTGACTGAGCTGAGCAAAAAATCTGAAACCTTTGGGTTATAGTTTTGCAAACCCACGTTGCTTTCAAAAATCTGCTATGAAAATGATTTAAAACCACACGAATTAGCAAAGTATTTTTATAGTTTCTCCATGAGATATTTCACTTTTAAAGTTCAAAATTTAATTGAAGAAGTACTTTCATCATGTCTATTTTTATGTTTACTTTCTGTGCTAAATGGCTCATTTATTCCAGCAGATTTTAAGCATGCTTTACTGAAAATTAAAAAGAATATAGATTTTGTTTCAAGCCAAGCAACATTTTTTACAGCAAAGCAAACTATGTTCTACAGGACGGAGGTGAAAGAAAAGTCTGATCTTCTATAGACCTAAAGGATTATGTCACAGGCAATAATTTCAGTGTTTGAATGGGTAAACAGAACAACCATTCCTACTCCTCAGCTCTTTTTTTCTGTGACCCTATGGATAAAGATGAATTTTACATCTGGGATTTTAAGGAAACGAGCAAAAAACTAGCAAAGAGATGTCCAACAGAAAATATACACATCATCACCCTTCCAAAATGCAAGGCTCCTGAAGCCTTCTCTCTTTTTTTCAGGCTAGCAAGAGTGAGACCTCAATATACTGAGCTATTGAAACACAGATAGGAAAAGCTAAATCTGCAGCCTTCTCTCCAGGTTTTAAGATCCACATAAAAGCTGGGACATCAGCTGCTGCAGCTGCTGGAGCCACAGGCACAGCCATGCAATCCACGTGGGGCATCTTGCCTGTGTCTGGTCCTGGCATTCTGATTATTTTTCTGTAATATTAATACAGGAGGAAAGATGAAGTGGCCAGGCCTGATCTGGAATTGGTACTGCCACCAGAACCCAGCAGCTGCAGCAGTGCTCCCGGCGATGCCGCCACGCTCTGCCCTAGGAACTCTTGGAGAACCCACTGGTGGCCGGGGCTGGAGCCCAGGACACCCTGCTGAGGTGCTGTGCACCAGCTAAAAATCATGTGAAAAAAATTGTTTCTATCATATTTGCCAGGCCAGACCATCTCCACTCTGCTGCTTGCCCTAGGCAGTGGGGAGGGACCACATCCACACATGTATCAGCAATCCCCTGTTCTATTTTGACCTGAAAAGATTACGCTCATTTCGAATTATTGCATGCAGTGCCAGTCAATCAACATTTTTTCATTCTTCAGATCACACTGGGCTGGTTTCAAAGGGTGCTCAGGTCGTCTTTTATTGCCGTGGGAAGAAAGGGATAAAAGAGCTTAGCTGATTTCAGTTAATGAAAGCCAAACCTTGTCTTTGTTTTTGATTTTTAAACTTCTGCTGGTAGATATTTTCTTTTTGCCTTTTTAACTATTAAAAAGGGGTTTTGATGATTAAATGCTACAATTAAGCACGGCAACATTCTCTAAATTTAAAATATAATTTTAAAGTAATGACGAAGGCAAGTGGGCACTTTTACCTGGTAGAAGTGGCAGAACTGCTGGTCTGATATATGCCACCCTCCATTATCTTTGTTGGTAGCCAACCTCCAGGTACTGCATTCATCTCAAGCTATTATTACAATTGCTATGCATATTTCAGAGCAGATGTCATTGTTATAGATGGTGTTATAAATTCTTCATCTTTCTGAGAAATAGTCTTTGAAGATACCCTCCTAATCCAGTAATCTGGGGAGTACCCACAACAAATGACACCTATTTAAATTGGCTTTAACCAATCTGTTGCCAAGTCTTAATGAAGAATTGTCCTAATGCAGCAGGCACTGTTGTTTGGGTTGAGGTTTTGGAAGTGAACGAGTGCTTTACAGCTACCTCTGTTCAGCATCAGGGAGCACAGTGTACAGAAACATGTGGCACTAAACCAACACTTGAATCCACATTGCTGATTCTTTTTTCAATAGGAAATTACAGAAATGTCTGACCATGTAGTTAGAGAAAGCAACAGATTCTTTTCCCTGAATCAGACAGGAGGGATGCCTGCTTCAGCCACCACTCAGTTGCTTCTCCATACCTGTACCAGAATAACTGTATTTGTGACTCAACTAACCTCACTTCACATCATTATTGCTATGCATTTGCATACCTACTTATGTTCAGGATCAGACACATTCTAGCATTTCTAGAAACATATTCTCATGTGCAGTGATTCAGTGTTTACAAGAATAAGTAAAAAAGCCAACTGATCACTTTTAAGACACTGCCAAGTCTTTGAGTATTTTGTTACTATTCATTCAATTTTACTGCAAACACTGAATTCAGTCTGTACTAGAAGGCAGGTAAAAAAAACCCAACTTAAGTACAGCATTAATTATAAATAATTAGCCCTTCCATTACCATTCTTCTTCCAAAAGACTCTACTCAAATAGGTTATTATGTTTGACATTTTAGTGCGAAAATACTGAGCAAACTGTTTGCATTTTTAATCTCAGCTTGTTTGGTTCAGTGCAATCCACTCTGGTGAGCTGCGAATCTGTTTCTAATAGCTGAAATCTATTTTAAGTGCCCAAAAATGGAATATCTTTCAGAAACCCTTGAACCTGTGGTTTTTAGAGGGCAGTTTGGGCAGTTATTGATTAGCTTGTGAAAGCACTTCTCCCGAATTCACATGGGCCATTCACTATCTGCAGCCTTTGACTCCAGCCCATTGTGACTGGGAGGTGTCCCTGACTGGTGGGCAGGTGGTTTGCTGCTGGTCTTTCACCTCGTGTTTTGAATAACAAAAAAGTCCTCCAGGCTGTTCAGTGAAATCTGCTAGATGTCAGAGTCCCCTGTCTTCTGGTCATGGGTATCTGCATGATTCACAAGGCTGAATAATAGCTGTGGAAGAGAAATACACTCTCTGCAGCAGGACCTCTCACAAAAGATCCCTTAATGGCTTTGTCAGATCTGAAAGAATTCCTTTGTTCTTCCCTCATCCTGACCTGCCCCTGTTACTTGGTGATGTGCAACTTGAGGATCCACAATACACCTATCCTGGTCATTAGCAGCCAAGGAAAATCAAAAGAGAAGTAAAAAGAGTCAGGAATTAGATAAAATGATGGGGAATACAGGTCTTGATTTCGGTGTATACTTCTAAGTGGGCTGAAACTCTGAGAGCAGCCAGAAGACAAGGAAGAGCTGCAGTGTAGGAAATAATTCTGGATGCAGGACATGATGCAAATAGAAAATGATCAATACATTTCAGGCACAGAACAACTGAGAAAAACCATTTGTAAATGTAGCAGCTACAGTAATTTCAGAGGATGGCATCAGGGAATTCATCTCAGGCTTAAGGGGCAAAGCCTTAGATGCTGTAACTTGTAACATTGATACCAGCAGTGTTAGGACAACTTATGCAAGCTGAAGATCTGCCCCTCAGCAGCTCAAATGTAGTTTCTGGGCACTGCTGAGCCAATACTGCCACGCTAGCTATGCTCACCACCTAGTTTATCAAGTAAATAAATGAACAGTGCTCTCCAAAAGAGATTCTGCAACTGAAGAACTTTAAAAAAAAAAAAGAAAATCAATGAAATTAATAAAAGGAGTCTGCTTAGGGAAAAAGAAAAAAAAAAACAAACAAGCTGAAAGCTGAGTAGTTTTTAAAAAAGAGCAAAAAAATAATATCTGCAGAATACAGCAGATATGTTATCATGAAAAATATTGACCTGTGTGCCTGCGTGCCCTGCCAAATAACCCAAACAGTTGGTGGGTTAGGAAACTAGGCAAGAGGAAAAACCTAAGTTCCCTTTGCTCATTTGATAGGAAGCATGAGCTGAGAAAGTTCAGAACCTGACTTTCTCGTATGATTCCGAAACACATCAAGTAATGCTCCAAATGGAGGAAGAGTTTTCCCTTCAGCTCTGCAAAAAAACCATCTCCTGGTCTCAGCTGCATCATTTAATGCAGTGCATTGAGAGAGGCCTGTCTCAGAAGACAGATCATTAGATGATGTGCCAGTGTGTTCCAGCATCTGTGCACAGAACAGTCTGTATTTCAAGAAATTCATCTTGCTGGGATCCAGGAACTGCAGGATGGCCTTTTTAACCACTGCTCGAATCAGGGACTCGGTATCCAAAGGTAATTTCCACGTTCACCTATCATGCCATGTGTGGTACACATCTCTTTGGAAGTACCTATCTGCTGCGGGTAGATTTGTTTTATCAGGTGCTGGATCACTGTGCACGGGCCTGATCTACTCTGCTACTGTATCCTGTCCATAAAAGAACAAAAATAATTTCTTCCTGAGAAAGTAAATCCAGAAAAATTAATGTCACTTTTTTTTGTTCTTTTTTTTTCTTCCCACGTGGATTCTCCTTTTAGATTCATGGGTTGGGACATTTCTCACTGTAACGGGAGACTAAAAAGTTGACCTGAAATTAAATCTGAACTTAGGAATTTTCAAAATTATATTTATTAGACTACAATCTCAAGACCAACAACAATTAAGTTCCAGAGAGCTGGGAAAAGAGTGGAAAATAACATATAGACCCTGACACATAGAAACAAAATGTTTTGGAGTTTGTTTCTCCAAATCCTAAAAGTAAAATCATAAGCATCACTCAGGTATGATTTAAGGAACAATTCTCAATTATATCTATGGAGGCTTCCTGTATGCAAAGCCACTGATAAAACATTGCTTTAACATTACAAATATATTAGATTTTTCCTTTCTCTACCTTCTCCTTCTCTACCCTTTGTAGTATCTCTAATGGTCTTACACCAACAAGCTTCAGGAGACTGGTGGAGCTCAAGAGTTTCCACAGCTACTGCTGATGTAGCCCCAGAACCTGAGGGCAAACTCAACACTGGGGTCTGTAGCTGTACCAAGGTCCAAGGAAAGTCACCTTAAATGTGACAAAGTACAGAGCAAAGCTGCTAGGATGATCAAGAGAAAGGAGAGCCTGTTTTGCAAGAAGATATTTAAAGATTCTGAATTGTTTAGCTGAGCAAAAGTCTGAGCAAGTATGATTGATGTCTAAAGCACACATTGCAGGAGTAAATATTGAGCAGCGATACCGTAAGCTAAAGGACAGTGCTGTCACTAGGAAAAAGTGGTGATGGTTGTAAATGTATTTAGCTGGGAAGGAGACAGTCCTGAACTGTTAGAATAATGTGTTTCTGAAACTGCCTTCCAAAAGCAGCAGCACAGAAGCTAGTACTCAGTCAGGAGCTGTCTTCTCGGTCCTGGAGTTAGTTAGTTAGTTAGTTAGTTGTTCCTTCAGTCTCTGCAGATGTCATTATCAGTGCTTGCAGTTACACGTGTCCTTTGCACGGAGAATCCACACTCGTCATGACACGGAAGTGAAAGGAAGTTACCTAGAACTCTAGATATGAACAGAGCTCTGAAAACTCCTACCTGAAATATGGTCCATACCCAGACTTACTCTGCATCTTGCCTGTCTATATTACTTAATTTTTTTGACAGACTTGATAGCTTCTTTCCACTTTTGTAACTGGGCATTGTTTCAACAAGTTGTTCCCTTCATCATTCCAAGCCCCAGTGGACAACAATTTGCTTGCTGACTTCAGACTTCTGTATGTTTAGACAAAAGTGTGTGTAAGTTCTAAAACAGCATTATGGATTTAATAGGAGACTCAGCAGAACAGCTCAGGATGGGGCCAGTGACATAAATGAGTTACTGTGATTAGCAGCATTGAATTACTTCATCTGATTTTGAATGATCATTCATTTCCATCACTATCTCTAAATAGCCTTCAGCAACTATCAGGAAGTACATATATTCTTATGTCAGCTCTTCAGAAAAGAAAACGTGTTTGCACCTGGACTTTTCTTCTCTTTAAATTTTATTAATGAAAAAAAAAAAGTTGGAGAAAACTCTCAGCTGCAGCTGGCAGAGAAAATCCACTGGAAATCAGTATTTAGCACTTTCCATATGACTCTGCTGGTGTAAGTAGTCAACCATATGTCCCTTCAGGAATAAAGAAGGTGCATTCTAATTGTATGCAAATCTTTAGCCATCACGCATCAGTATCTGTCCTGTGAATATCTCAAATGTAAAATAGGTGCAGGTGAGCACTAAGTTTAAAAGTGTATTTTCAACAGAGTCTCTCTTTTGGGCAGGCAGCTATGTGCTAGATATGGCCTTTAAATCCTAACTAGAAAGAGAACTTAAATCATTACACTCATTTAATCCTCTCCCTGCTTAGAAAAGCTTTTAAGCACGTGTTTTGCTCAAGAAAGGCTCAGGCTTTGATAGAAATTCAACAAGAAACACATCATCAATGAAAATACATTAAAATACAAAAACTTGAAAGAAATAAAGCATTGCATTTGAAAGACATCCATTCAGATAGGATTAATGCAAGAAATACAAACTTTATGAATTTTGCCAAGGTTTTCGAAGATAGCATCTCTGGAGTTTTAAAAAGTTCCATAATTCTGGGCCTATGTTCTCTTATCCCCAGCTGTAAATAAACTTAAATAAAAAAGTAAGTGTCAATAATCTGAAACCCATTTTTAACCTGTCTCCTGCACTACCCTGACGTCTACAGTAATGATCTTCCTCAGATGGAACAGGGCTGATCAGGGTCATTCACTGATAAACGTATTTCAGAGGATTTTTCCCCTCTATCTCAGTTTGAAATTCTTATCCTATAATGGTATGTCCTTGCAGAAAATGTTTTTGACTCCCAACTTTTTATTTCTTTGTGTCTAGTCTTTTACTGGTACCTTTCCACTTCCAACAGAGAATGATAGAATGGTTTGGGTTGGAAGGAACCTTTAAAGGTCACCTAGTCCACTCCCCTGCAGTGGGCAGAGACATCTGCAACTAGAGCAGAGTGCTCTAGGGGCCTGTCCTGAGTGTTTCCAGGGATGAGGCATCTCCTGTCTCTCTGGGCAACGTGTTCCAGTGTTTACACATCCTCATTGTCACATTTCACAGAGTCACGGAATGATTGTGGTTGGAAAGGACCTTGTAGGTCACCGAGTCCACCCATACCTACAAGACTAAAGAACACCTAAATACCTGACTAATAAAAGGAACCATCAACAAAAACCAGCACCCAAGCCCCCTACACGCCTGCTCCTAGAGCATGTCGTGAAGCACCAGGTCAACTCCTTTCTTAAATACTCCAGGGATGGTGACTCCACCACCTCCCTGGGCAGGCTGCTCCAGGGCCTCACCACTCTCTCTGTAAAGAATTTCTTCCTAATACCCAACCTAAACCTCCCCTGCTGCAACTCCAGACCATTTCCTCTGGGTCTGTAATTGGTAACTAAGGAGAGGAGGCCAAGCCCCACCTCTCCACAATAACCTGTCAGGGAGTTGTAGATGGCAATGAGGTTCCTCCTCAGCCTCCTCTTCTCCAAACTAAACATGCCCAGCTCCCTCAGCCTCTCCTCACACCACTTGTTCTCCAAACCCCTCATGAGCTTGGTAGCTCTCCTCTGGACACAATGTTAGGGTTGGTTTCATTCTTTTTCCCTAAAAAGCTTTAGTCTTTCAATTGGAATAAACTTCTCTCAAAGAAAGCAGGTATTTTTTAATGTTTTTTTTTCTTTTCTTAGCACTGCAAAGGTGCAGTGATACTCTAGAAAGACATGGCCAAGCCTTGCTGGAGTTTTGTGGTGTAGCAAAGAGAAGCTCTGAATGTTGCTGTTTCCCACAAGACTATCAATAAGACAGGAGATGTCACAGACGACATCTTGGATTTCCTACAACTGCATTTTGAAGCTTTTAAAGTTTCATTTTCTCTTTAAAATGCTTCTTTGAACATTACCTATGCCCAGAGGAACAGTTTAAAAATGAAAAACAGGCTTTTAGAGCTTCAATTGCAGCCACAGGGGACTCTTATATTCTTCCACTGTTGCTTTGCTCTGGTATTATGCTTCTATTAGCTCAAAATATAAAGACTTGATAATGCAGGCCCCTTTGGAATGCCTCAGATTAACAATGCGAGTTCCAGTTTGGAGGACCTGCAGCATTATTTACTTGCCATCACATTACATCACTTGTAAACTATTTCTCTTTTCCTGGAGAGAAAAAAACAAAATCCTCATCAAAACCACCCCTATTGTTTTTATTGGATTTAGACAAGGAGAAATGGTCAAATGAAGTTTGGAATGATTTGCCTGTAATTAAGGATGCATGGTACCATCCTTTTCTCAGCTGAATCTCAGTCCTTTTGCATTTCTGTCTCTTTGGAGTTTTACAAGAGATGAAAGAGACCCTCAGCAACTATTTCCAGAGCAGTCCCTCATCAGATAATCCAGGTTACACAGACTTTATCACTCCGTCTGCAATCTGCTAGGAAGAAACACCCTAGGAAGAAAACTTTTCTGTGGAAGTCAAACGTGCTGTATCAAATGGCACTGCTCAAGCTACTAGGAAGGAAAATTAGCTCCACCCCAGCCAAAACCAGGGCACAAATAAGGGGCAGTAGAAAGACTGCAGACCAGTAAGAATTGTAGCATGTCAATCAATATACTGAATTCTCTGTTTTCTCAGAAAACTAATAAAATTATTTCAAAAGCTGGCGAATGCTTGCTAAGCATCCAAAATATTCCAGTCTTGGGTCCAAATATCAACCACTCAAACTTTGGTCCAGAATTCTATTCAGATTTTCATGATGGGTCTGTCACTCTCTGTTCTCCAAGAGAAATACGTTCACTGCTTCAGTTACATTTTTCTGGGCTGGATGTTTCATTCATCAGCTGAGTTTATTTGCTGCTTCTCGAGGTCTCAAGGGGAAAAAAAGCTAATTTAGGATATGCCTAAAGCTTAAGTAGTTGTTGGTAGAAACATAGGCTTGTCATTGTGGATGCCTAATGACCTTGCTGGTAATTCTAGCCAGCTATGCCAGTGGCTCAGCGTTAGGGAGAATATCTGTACTGTTAGCTTCTAGAAAGCCTCTGACCTCAGATCTACCCATTTGAAAAATTATTTTCCTTTATATTAAAAGAGGAGACGGCTCCAATTCAGACATGCTCAAAAGCTTTCTATGCCTTTATCTGTGTCCTGAGCCAATCCATAGGGAAGCACTTTGAACAAGCAAGAGCTCAATTGATACACGTGTTTGATACACATTATGATGTCTGAGGACTTAGGGATCACACATTCATTTCCTGCAAAGCCAGAGGAAACCCCTGCAACCACCTCCTCTGACCTCTCGTTCAGAGGAAACCATAGGATTCTCCTGAATTCATTCCCATTTGAACAACAGGATATCTTTAGGAAAAAACCTAATCTTTACTTAAAGGTTTCCAAGAATGGGGCTCTCCACCCCAGCTCTTGTTCTAGTAGTTAGTTGTCTGTGCTGTTAAGAACGTGCGTGTTGGATCTAGACCAGATAACTAGCTGAGGTTCCAGAAGCTGAATCTTTCCTCCCATCAAGCGTCTTCAATTGTCTGCTGGGTTCTTGTGCAAGTATTTATACACAGCAGGATTTCTGAGACACAGGGCCTCATGGAGTCAGTTCTCTCAGAAACTGTTTCCCACTCCTGGAGTAATTCCATAGTTTAATCTAAGGTACAAATCACTGAATCACTATGGCTGGAAAAGACCTTTAAGCTCATCAAGTCCAACGGCCTAAGGGAGCCACTTGGCCTGATCTCCCAGTTCAAAGCAGAGGCAACCTGTATCAGGTTGCCCCAGATGAGTGTTGAAGATCTGCAGGGATGGAGATTTCAGACTCATTCTAAAACCCTATTTCAGGTTTAGACAGCCTACTTCTGATTTTTTTCCCCCAATACCTTCTCAAAATTTCCCACGTTGTAACTTGTGTCCATCCTTCTATCATTCTGCACTTCTGAGCAGAATCTGGCTTCCTCCTCTCTATGGCCTTCTGCTATGTGGATGAAGAGAGTAGTAAGATCCCCCTTTAGCTGTCTCAGCTGGATTATGATCGTGCAACCTCTCCTCCACATAGCACGTGCTCCATCTTTGTGGCACTCTGCTGGAGTTCAAAATTAGACCTGATACACCAGATGCAGTCTTAAAAGTGCTGAGAAGAGAGAGCTGTTCACATCCCTTTACCTGCTGGCAATGCTTTACTAATACATCACAGTAGGAGGCTGCATTTATTTGTTGCACGGACACACCGCAGCTTCACGTACCTCTTGTTGTCTACTGGGATCTTCCACGTCCTTTCCTCCAAAGCTGCTCTCTAGCCAGTTGGTACCCAGCCGTGCTGTTGCATGGCTTATTCTATTCCTGGTGCAAGGCTTTGCATTTACCTTTGTGAGCCTTGTGTCAGCCCATTTTAGTCTGTTGTGGTGCCTCTTGATAGCAGCCCTGCCCTCCAGCGTCCTGTCAGCCCTTGACAGTTTGCTATTTGCTGAGGGTGCTTTGGTCTCCTCATTAATAAAGACATGAAGTGGTATGTACCTCATCTATTTGCAGCAGTAAACCACCATTTACATGTGTTTTCTATGCACTATTTGCAAAATATATCATCCTTCTTTAACTGAGGATGCTGATAATACTAGAAGTTTCTGAAGGGGTAAGGCTAGTGTGAAATAATTGCCCATGCTGACCTAGAATCTCCTTTACACATGGGCTGCACTTGCCTTTCAGGATGTGAAATCAAGGGCAGTTGTTTATCTCCCATAATGCATCATTTCTTATTGTTACTACTTCTTGAATTATTACTCTTTCTGCAAAATATTCTCCATTGTTACTATGTGGCATTATTAACACGGGTATTATCTGTTTATCATCACTGTCCAAAACAATCAGGATCATGCACTAGCTGACCTCTCTTTTTTGTTACTCAAAATTTGTCTCAGCTTTTGGATCATTTATATAAGGGTTTTTTTGTCTATTTTTTTCTATTTCATTGATCAAATCTTTTAATAACAGCACTAAGGATCTTGGTAGAAACATTTGATGATGCCTGTAGTCTTAGACACATTTAAATGTGTTTATTCTGTACCTCTTAATCAAAGTGACAGATAGAGCCAAGGCTTACAAATGACCACATGCATTGCATCAGCACTGCTTCTTTATTTCAAACATTTCTAATTTCATCAGAGCCTGCTGCCTTTCTTCTCTCTCAAGAGTGTCTCTTTAAACATACTTTCCAATTAGGTTTTTAATTCACTTCCCAAGACAGGAAAAGGAAGTTATCAATAAGTTTAGGAAAATAGAATTATCCATTTTACAAGTCCATCCAGTCAGCAACTCCTCCAGCATGGACAGAGCACACAGTGACTAAGCACTCGTGACACTGGAAGGTACCAAAACTACTTCTATACTCTCGTTTAATCACCTTTTACACCTTCCTTGGATTATTCTGAATAAGCACTGAGGTCAACTGATCATGAGCAGGGGAGGACAATTGGGGAAAAAACTCAGCTCAGTGTCTAGTGAGCTATCAAACTTGGTGAAAATAGAATTTGGATTTTCCCTGTGTATTTTCTTGGGGAAGCGAGGACTCTGTCCCCGTGCAGGATTTTGTATGGGCACAGGAACACATCAGGACAGCTTCCTGCAGAATTAGCATATTATTTTTGTGACCAGAAGGTTGCAAAATGTTGTTTTGATAAGACTTCTTCGGTCACTTTGAGTTAGCAACAGCCATGAAATGCAAGATACATAACTGCAGAGTACATTTTATACATAGCAGGAACCGTGCCCTTTGGAAGACATTTCTGAAGGCAACCCTACTTTTCTATTATTAAGGAGCACTATTAAACCACACAATCATACACAGTGCTCACCAAAAGACTGTCAAAGCAGCAAGCACTGTGCAGCTATTCACCAACTCTTGCTTATGCTGATTTTCAGTGTGCTACATCGTGCTTCAGCATAAATTGTGCTAGATGCCATCACGAAGGATTTCTCCAATTCATCATACCAAATACCTGTCTACCCAGAGAAATGTTTTCCTTGTGGAGGCAAATCAGCCCGCTCATAGGAAATAAAAATTAAATAAATGAATAAATAAATAAAAATTCTTCTATTTCAGCAGTGTTAATAATAGAACAAGTCTAAAAGAAAGAGTTGGGAAATTTTTTCTACCTGCTAAACATCTCAACCACAGAAAGCATACATATGTAACATGAAGAATAATCCAAGAGCAGCAGAACTAGCAATTGGGAACAAAGAGCTTTGTAGTTGTTTCTTCATTGCTGTGCAGTTGCTGCAGCTACTGGGGCTTTCTCAATGCTAGAACTTGCTCCCCAGGACACGTTTAACTCTAGGTAGAGCATTAGGAGTGACTACAAACGTGGGTATTCGTGTAATGTTTTGGTCTTATTCTTGATGTGCAAAATCCTATTACATTATTTTGTATATGTGGTATTCTAAAATAGTTTTAATTGGAAAATGACTAGAGTATTGGCATGTTTTGGGTTTATAATTAACTAGAATTCTGGAGTCCATATGGCAGAGGAGCAATATTTAATAAAAATAGCTGCCCTGCTGCCAGAGAAGAAGTGATGTTATTGTGGAGAGATTTGTGCATTACATAATTCATGATTTTTACAGAAGCCATAGAGTTATGCCTAGAAACTGTTTTGTGTTTAGATTCTAACCAAGGTATGCCACGGTTCCAGTAATGAATAATGCAGATAAGATGGTGCCCTCGGTGAACTACAGAGCAGAAAAAGCAGCTGACTATCACAAACAGCTCATTAGGAAAAAAAAGCTAAACGTGAGCAAAGCACATTACCTTGATGGAGAAACAGGAAAGACAGATTCTGCTTCACAACTCATTTGTAAAAACAAGCCTGCAAAATTTCTAGTTCCTAAAGCCTTTAGGCAAAGTCAGAATTAATTAAACAAAAAAATGATCTGTTCCATATTTTTCAGGTGAAATGCTAAGATATTTTATCATGAAAGTTGATACAATGCAAATGTGAGCCATCAGCAGTATAGCACTTCTAAAACTGAAACCATGTGTGTGAGAGACACACTGGGTCTGACTCATTATAGCATTACTATTTGCAACTCTAGCATGCAGTTCAGGTGGTGTCAGCACTTTTATTATCTAACCTATTTTGGATTGTTTATTACTTAGCTATAAAAATCTCCTCCGGGCTAGATCTGAGTGAACAACGTTTCAGGTATTCTTTTTGGAGCAGAAGTTTAATTATTTTAAACTTTGACTCATGTTTTCTGTGAAAGGTGTTGAATTGACAACCTTCTTTTAGTGTCCAAAGCATTTACAGCATTATTGGTAAACTCAGTCTGTGCCACTCATTTTTGTTTTGGCTGGTACATTTCCAAACTGTTAAAAATCAACCATCAAATCCATTCAAGCCTTGTCAAAAGGAGAACTGTGATTCCTGAAATTAATACATAAAGGATAAAACCAAGGACCCTAGTCTAAAACTAAAAGGATACATAAAGCTACAAATTCAAATGAAGTCCTTCATGCACTAAGTAAATTCACACCTTAATGTATTTTGTGGCAACTAATTTAGTGCCCATTTCCTAATTTTTCTGCACAGTCTTCATTTTTCTGTGTATCTACAAACTAAACAAATCTATAAAATCCTTCACCAATGCATCAGCTGTAAAACTCTTAATGATTTAGGAAAAAGTAGACCATCTTCCATCTGTGGTGATGGGGACAACTTCATGCCAGGTATCAAAAACCCCCTGCATTGGAGGGGTGTGGGGGGTGTGTTTTGAGAGACAGGCTTCAGTGTCTCTCCGGGCTCTTTCCCTTTAGCAGTGCCCCAACCTCTGAGCTGCTCTCTAGGGGTTCAGAAGGCAAAGGCAGAGGGTACACTGTTGAAAATACAGTGATGGGCCAGTTCTGGTGTAGTCAAGGTGCTGACAGCTCTGCACACCGTGTGTTTGCACCCTGAGGAGAAGCCACATGCAGAGAACTTCTGGGGATCACTGGAAATACTTGTAGCACCTTAGAAGGGGTGTCCCAGACATGGCACTGTAAGCACTACAGCCTTTCCTGCCAATCCAACCGACATCATTTTATGTGTATTAGCCAAAATTGATGTAGGACAGATTTTTATCTAATGCCTGCTTTCCACTCAGCTTTGCACAAAAAATTGATTTAAGGGTTGATTCATCATCTGGAGAGAACAGAAATGATAGCCATTATACATGCAGTAATAGGTCACATATACAACCTTCAGCAATGCAATCTGTTTTACTAGGTGAATGAATGATGAGTAAGATGTCACAGTCTTCTCAAGAAGTATATTTAGGTCTTTACCTCATCTGACATAGCACTAATTACTATGTGGCTTCCAAATCCTATTGATAGTGTTGAGCATGTAGAAATTACTGGTTTATTATACTGGTGAAAGACAGTCTAAACTTTACATTTCACTCCTCATTGATATAGAATATTAATACAGACATTTCAAAATCAGCTCCTATCTTCCCTGATCTGCATAGCTGACAGGTCAGTTAAAATATTTCCCAGCTCGTACGCAGGGTGACTCACAGACAAAGGAAATAAGATGCCATGTGGTATTTGCTGGTTTAAGGCAAGTTCATTAACTTCACATTCATTTCTAAAACCATAAACCATTTATTAAACCATTCTGATCTTCCACCCTTTTCCCCCTTCTCCTCCTGGTTTATTTTCCTATTGGTTTATTTCCTTTCCTAGGCACATATGCTCCTATTCCTTTATTCTCCTGCAGTTACATTTCCTTCTTTTTTTCCTTTTCCTGAGTTTATTCTATTCCTCCTGTAGTGCACAGTGGTTTTCCCTTGTTTCTAAATTCTGATCTCTAAGTCTGTAATATTAGAAGCATTTATTGTACTTGAGTGAAGAAGATGATTACATGTATTATTATCTATTTCTTGCAACAGAACTGCTCCTCTCGTAGCCAGGATAATGAGGTACTGCATGGAGAAACAGTTTCTCACACACACGAGTCAGTGCTCACACTTGTGGTGTTTTTAGTTCTCAATCCTCAAGCAATAATCCAAAGACTTTCAAGTATCTTTTCTGGCTCTTCCCATTACTAAATCTGCTGTCAGACTGGAGGAGTGGAGGAAGGAGAGAACTTCGAGTTCTTTGGCATAAGGAAGGAAAGGTTTACTGGTTTGCTTAAGCAGAAAGGATAATCTCTACGTATCTTTTTAATATAGCTTCTTTGTAATAATCATCAACCTTCTCTCTGCAAAAGCAATCTCCTATCAAACGTCTCATTCTCAGAAAAACAAATGTTTCTAAGCACTCCTTTATGGCATTAGAAACTTAATAGGCTGCTCCCATTTTTCTTTACACAGCAACAACTATTCTGAGGACCATCCCACCCAAGATATCATTTGAGTTCATTTTTCCTTGTGCAAGATTTTGATTGAACATGTTTATTTCAGAACTTTTATTTTAACCAAAGCTTAGATCTCAGGCTGCAGTTTACACGTCTGGCAAGGAAATTCAATGGCATCCTGTTAATGGGCTAAAAATGGAACTGTCATGAAGAACCAGCCCTTCTTACATTGGTTTGATGGTGCTATAATAAGAGTTCACAGAATTACATGACTGCGAGGAATTTTGCAAAAAGAAGACACATAAGTGGAACTTCATCCTAAGTCCCTGATGTCTGTATCTTGGCTGTATCTTGCCTGTGCTGCACCTCTGTATTTTCCAGCTTTTGCCACTTTAACACTGTCGCAGAGGAGTGATTTAGGATCCTGCTGACTACGCCAGCTTGTCGTGGAGGAGTGTTTGAGATCACTTAAAGGATCACCATCGAAGGTATTAGCAATGTCATTTTAACATTAATTTGTAAAAGTGCCACTTAACAGAGCTCGATGGCAAGGTTCACCCTATTAATATAAGGAAGAAATATACAAAGGAAAATCAAGTTAGAATTGATTTAGAATGATTTACACAGAGGCTGGAGATGCAAAAAAATAAAGGAAAACCTCCCACTGAGTGACAAGATTCAGAATGGACCCTCTTGCTTTCTAAATTCCTTCTCAGTCATGGGGTGGCTGGATCCAGACATGGTCAGAGGCTTATGGCTCATGGAATGAGCTGCATGGATTCCATGAGATACTCATTCAGCATGCTGTAAGACACTTAGCTTCTGTCCAGGCATCCAGCATCAGTCTGTTAAGGGTAGAACTCGTTGCTTGAGTTAGCAATCTAGAGAGCTGTCCTGGCTCAAGGGGACATCACTCTGTGCTGCCTAGCAGGGAGAATGAAGGAAGGCTCACCAGGCTCTCATATTTATGGGACAAAGTCAAACTGCAGACAATGGGCAAGGTCTGCAAGAGGCTCCTCACCCTTTTTGGTTGTTTCCCTTCTTGCTGTCATTGTTCTTATTATGTGATTGACCCATTTCCATGTAATTTACTCAGGAAAACTTGAAGTGCCTTTCTTTCTGCATTATAAATGTTTCTGATTTGCAATTCATTAAACCTCTCACTTAACAGATATGTTCCTAAAGGGTGGGCAAATTCCAGGGGAGGCTGAGTAAAAAAACATCAAATGCAGCATGTTAAAATACTGTGTCAAAGGCACTGAAGAAGAATTAGCTGGTGTTAGGCACACATATGTTAGATGTCATTGAAAATGTTATAAACTTCTTGGAAGATTCAAATATTAGGATGCTGTTTTGTATACCTGGAATTAAAGCTGATATAGCTGTATTTCTCTCATGTTGGATACTCCCTTATCCCCAGCCTGCATGCTTTTTAGGCCTTAAATGAAAATGAATATGTGCCTTTGGCTAATTCAAAATGCTAAGGAAGTACTCCTGATTATATTATTTCCCTGTTCTTTTCACTGACTTTCCAAATTTGACAGTATCAAAAGTGCTCTCTAATGCATCTCTATTTAACTCCATAAATGAAAACAGACAGGCTGTGTACGTATTTCTTAAGTATGTTAGAAGAAGTGTTAGTAACTGCAAAGAAGATAATGAATACAAGTATTTGTGTAGGAAATGTATCTACAGGAAGGG
The DNA here is from genome assembly GCA_013399075.1 of Chloroceryle aenea. Classification (NCBI taxonomy): domain Eukaryota; kingdom Metazoa; phylum Chordata; class Aves; order Coraciiformes; family Cerylidae; genus Chloroceryle; species Chloroceryle aenea. The sequence goes on from VWZY01003280.1 coordinate 228,419, forward strand.
GTGTAGCCACTCTTTGATAAATGGCTAAAACAAGGAGTTGAATCAGGTGAGATTTTGGTTTCTGTTTGGAGGAACTGACTAACTGCAGACTGTTGTGAGAAGAAACAATTGCCTGTTTGATACAGTTCTTTCATCACATTCTGCCATAAAGAAATTTTTATATAAATAAGAGCTGGCTGGGTTTGTTTTTCTCCTTATGGATTTGAACTGATGTACTCAAGCAAGAAAAGTGCAGTTTTGTTAAGAGAAATTACTGTTCAAAAGGAGGTTTGAAAGTTGCCACTGTAGTTTGCCAGGTCAAGTCAGAGACCCACAGGGAAGTAAATCTTTAATTCAATGCCCTCATCAAATATGCCTCTGAGGCCAAAAGACTTCTGAGATGGCTTCATGAATGGAGTAATTACCAAAGCAAATAATGTAAAGCAACCCTGATGGGGACCAGCCAGCTCATCCTTGGCCCTAAGTCTTCTCCACAAGAGACATCATCTTGCCAGGCTGAAAGGCAGCGATGATTTCCTTATGCAGCAGACTACTCAGACAATGGAAGATGTCATGGAAGTGGCTCACCTGATGACTGATCAGCAGCCTGGCCCTGAGTTCCAGCCCGTTCCACGCACAGGGTCTGAGTGGTAGGCTCAGCCTCACACTGGCACATTGGCAAGAATCATGAAACTCAGCTACTTGCCTCAAAACAATTGAGCTGAACTGACGATGGAAATGTGCTAAGACTTGATATTGTTAAACTGGTCAACTCTAAAAGTACTAGAGAAGGAAAAAATTATTTTCTGCTGCACTTTAATTTCCCCCCCTTATATTTCTGGCTTCTTTTTGCCCTTCTGTGGCAGAAGTACCAAATGCTGGCAACAAGATGAATGAGGTGAATTTGTCCCTCATAGGTGAATGAAGTGGGTTGCAATTACCAGACCAACAGTACTGGAAGTAAAGACTTAACTCGAGTGGAGTTTCCTTTTAGTATCTCAACCAACAAGTAGGTACTGTATATGTTAACAGGAATATCTCTCTCATAAAAAGAGCTGTTCAAAAAGACTGTCTTAGCACAGTCATTGCAAATGTTAATGCTAAATTAAACTGAAGTAATTTGTTGAATGACTGTATTCTATCTATAGGGGCTGTGCATCATATTGAAATTTTCACCTTTCTCTTGACCTAAAGCCATACAAACACACTCAGGAGAATGCACTAAACGTGGAAATGTTTAGGTGAGGTGTTCTCTGGAAGATTTTTCAAAGGGTGTGTTTTGGACATCATGCCATCTGTAAGTAACCAGCATTTCAATGCAACTGCACATTTTAAACACACTGTACACGTTACATTACTTGTTTTAATAACATTATTTGTTACATTTACTCCATGTTTTAATAGACTGAGGTAAGGCAGATTTCTGAAGCAAGTTCTAACTACAGTCCACCCCCAGAGTTTTTTCAGCAAATAACAAATAACATTTTTGTCATACTGATGGTCACAAAAATAGCCTGGAATAAAAGGAGGTATTAAGACCTTTTCCTCATCCTTAGCTAGCTATGTAAGTCACATATAGGCTAAGATTCACAACATTTTTTTATCCTTAACAGGCAAGGAGGAAGATAATTGGCTTGTCTGACTGTGTATCTATTTCAAAAGCATCAAAACAACAAATGCAATAGAATCCGAGGGGGAAAAAAAAATCCCATTGTAAAATGATAGATGATAATATGCCCACCAGGTAAACTTTTTCTATGACAGGGTTAGAGATCAAGGTTACAGCTAATAATGTATTGCAGAAGACTGTAATTGTCTGGAATATTTTCTGATTATGGTCTTATTTCTAAGATAGTATTTTGATGTACTGCAGCTCGTCTTAGGCTCTACTAGGTATTAATAGAAACATCTCCTTTAGTAGAAGTAATCTGTTCCACACGGGGAGAATATATTGTTCAAAATAAGCAGACAAGTTTCATTTTATAATTGGTCAAAAACTCTTGAGAAATAGTTGTTCATTCTGAAAGGTACTGTAGTGAATAAATTGCCTCTCCCGCTTCAAAAATCTACGAAGCCTTATCTTTTTGATTCAAGGTTTTCCTCACAAAGTAAATTGAGAGACTAGGAGAGAATAAAACTCTGTTCCTATCTTTTATGTAGTAAGCAACATATTAAAGGAAATGACATCAAAGGTCTAATACTGTGGATTTTGTTTTGGTTTATTTTGGCAGTGAACCTATTAATGCCTATTCTTTTAGACTCACACTTCTTTTTTTTTTTTGAGTTGAATAAAAATAAATTCCCTCTGAACTAAATCCCAGCAAATCTAATCAAAGGCAGTCACTTCACTAAAGAGAAGCAGGGGGTGGGGAGGAACTAAATTACAACTTCCTAAGAGATCCTAAAAAGCAAAATGGAAAAAAGCCATAGTCAATATAATAAATCATAACATCATAGAGAGCTTATTTGGAGGGAGTTAAGGAGTGTTGATTAAGGAGGTGTTGGTGTTAAGGTTGTAATCAGGCAGCCATTTCAAGCCTTACTTTCACAGCCTGCTAACATGCAGGAATAACATTTATTTTGTGAACAGTTCTGTGACTGATGTCAGGGGGAGATGAGAGAGGGATTATTTTCCCTCTTATTTCAGCTGTAGAACAAAACCATCTAGAATAAATGCTTTATGAGCTATAAAATGAGATGTTTTATGATTTTGCTCCTTGCTTCTGCAGGATAAAAGCTACCTTTTCAAATATGCAAATTAACATCTGTATAATCTGAACCTGGAAAAAATAAAATGGACTCTCTATATGCTGATGGCAATCTCTATGTGTACATATACATGTGAACAGGGAAGACTAACACACTGCTGGATGGGGAATCTGTAACTAAAGGCCTTATTCTTGTCTCACCTTGTGTCCATTGAAAAGAAATCTGCTGAATTCAAGAGACTTGGATTTACTGTCTGAGATATGACTTTGAGGAAAGACTCAAAAGGCACTGATACTTTAGACTGTAGCCTGAACTGCTGAAAATAACCCCTGATTTTCTCACTACTTTACATAGCTTAATGGTGTGTACTAACAAGCTGTAGGAAAACACAGACTGCCACACACACCCGTGTAAGAACATCCTGAGGAACATTCCTCTAGAGAACTTGTGCACGTATGTGCTGAACGTGCTGCAGTTCATTGTTTGAATTATCTATCTGCCAAATATGCTGGCAATGGAGCTGATTCTGAGTTCTGATTGTTATTGGACCTGCTGAGGACGTACCAGTGACAGCATCACGGCTGTGAGCTTGGAGCTCTAAGGATACATGAGACAAGATTCATAGAGGAAAGGTAGTACCTGTGATTAGGTCAAGTAATACAGCTGTAAAAAAAGATAGTATTTTAGGCAGAGAAATCATATGTACATATAAAACTTATAAAGTGGCCAAACATGATGATACAACATTGAGAATGTAAGCATTATTGTGTACTAAAATGCTTTGCACTGGATTAATAATTATTGGATCAGAAGGGTTCTTACTCAACCTTCAGCCAAACTGAATGGTTTGAGAAGATGACTATTTACTACATCTTGTCTTCAAATAAGTTTTTGGTAGCAATTTAACTGTAGGAAAAAAAACAAAACAAAACAAAACAGAAATGATGCATATTCCTAATTTAATTTTGCTCTAAATGAAACACCCAGGAAAGCTGTAGGAGGGTAAGAAGCCAGCTGTACGTGAGATAGATATGACAAAAGAAGACTAGCCAGATGTAGGGAAGATGCTGAGGGAGTATCCAGAGTTTTCCTTGGCAGTACCCATGGTCTATGTTCTTTTTCTATAGCTCTACTTCAGCATCTCTTATGGAAGATGAAAATAGAGTCATGAAGATGGAAAAATAGGAAGACAAAATTTCACCTTCCAGTCCAATCTTATTCCAGCTAAGCCTACTATAGACTTTTTTCTTGATAAAATAGGAGATCAGAAAGAATAGAGCTTCACTAATGTACAGCTATTCCAAAGTAGGGAAATACACCACCACCACAATCAACTGCAATGGTCTAGAAGGAGGAAATGGAAGCAAACCCCCAAGGAGAAATGGGAATAGTCTTCCACTTTAGGACTCCAAGCCCTAGTGAAGCAAGCCTAGCAGGTACAAAAGTTTGGATTCAAAAAATAATTAATTAGAAAACAACTCTAAAAGGCTTTAATGTACTTCCTAAGATTAATGAATATTCTGAAAGATGTGGGTGAGGTTCTTTCACAAATAAAGAAAAACATGCTGGAGCACGGCCCGGTGGATTAATAGCTAGACCCTGGAGATCTCCAGTTGTGGTTGGGATATAGTCTAACAGAGATCTGAATTTTCTGTGAGTCCTTTCCTTTAGTAAATGGTATCAAAGTACCCATCCACTCATCCACATGGCAAACATTGGAAAAGGAAAGCAGTACTTTTTTGACTGTTCTTTTTCTTTCGTTTAGTGCATACATGGCAGTAGATTAAAGAGACCCAAGAATATAAAAGGAAATTTGCTGTTGTTTCTGAGAACACTTCTGAATTCACAAATACCCATAAATTTGCAGTGTAAAACTAACAGCAATGGAAAAGTAAACAAAAAAACAGGCTTTGTGTATTCCTAGCCCTTCATTTCCCTTAGACATGAAAGAAACAGCTTTCTACTCAATGAAATGCTGCTCACAGCTTCTTAGTATCTGGCCAGTCTGAAGTGGGAGGAAGTTTAGGTCCTTCTCTTTTGTCAGCAGAGTATCTCTTCTGTTTGGGAGTGCTATCTAGCACTAGAATACATTCTGTAAACATTGGATATTGCCTCTTAAAAATGTTTCAATTAAAACCAGTGAGTACAGTTGTATGCATGAAACTTAAAATGCTAATGCCTATGAATTCCACAGGATCAGATGTACTAGGAACAAATGGTCTTATCTTCTGTTCTAAACTGTCCCATACTTACTGAAAAATCATGTAAAAGGCCATTTTAAAAGTAATTCCCAGGAAATGGAATTACTGCAAAGGATAGAAAATGCTTTGTGTTCAGAGGTACCTTCCAACTTGGCTGAGATCACCCAGTGGATGGAGACCCTGTGATCAGAACACAAGGTAATGCCACCAGTTACTCCCCAAATCAAGGACATTCTTAGCAAATTACTTTCCCCATCCCCATCCCATGACTGCACATCTCCTCATCCCTTAAAGCAAACTGCAGCAACGTTTACCTGACATACACTAGAAATTCCTGGAATTTTATCTGTAGTTCATTTAAGACAAGGTACTTCTATCTCTTCAGGGGAAGTTCATGCCTATGTGGAAATCTTCTTGAGGACTTCAGAAAACACTGTGTTTCTGATGGGCCTCTTATGCAGAAGTCTTAAGTAGCCCTCAGTTGATAAAAAGGAGACTGCAGGTTGTGCCCCTGTCTTCTTGAATGCAAAACTTTTACCTACAAACACTCAGACTAGAATTTAGCAACACAGGATCTGCCCTGAGGAGACTGAATTATGGAGAGTAACATGGTGATGAAATAATGTGTGTTCAAACTGGATTACATAGTCCCTGCCTTCTGCACAGATGTTTAAACATGCTGAAAGTATGAATACTACAGTAGAGCTGATCAGAGCAATACAACTCTTTCCCTTCTAAATTTATTGTAGAGAGAATAGAACCTAGAATTTCTGGACTCCAGGAGAGTGCCCTAGAGGCTTTAAAGCTGCTTCTTGCTGCTGCATTGTGCAGCAGAGTAACACAACAGTGTTAACAGCAGTGCCCTGATGGCAGTAAAGTTAGCTGTTGCCTTCCCAAGCATTAAATAGTCCCTCCTTACATAATTCCTGAAGTTGAGTAGTCAATAATGAATTTTACAATATTTAATTTTATCTGGTTTTCATTCAGCATTCACATTTTCAACTTTTATTCCCCAGAATGATGAATGTTGGAATATTTTTTTCTTTCTTAATATAATTGAGGACACTACAATCAAAGTGCTGATAATTGTATATAATTACATGTTGGAGCCAAACTGTGAAGAGAAGGTTAAGCACTTCAAGAGCAGCAGAAGCAGGAATGGGAGATCAGCAATTTCTCTAGAAGCACCCTGGAGAAGGGTCATCCCACTCTCTATTACTGGAGGGCCAGAAAATGCCCTTTTGGCCTGTTCCAAAACCAGAAATGAACATTGTTCTGAATGACTGAACATAAAGATTCAAAATCCTGGCCTTCTCCCTCCTTCCCACTGGTCTGTGAAGACAGAAGGATTAAAGGGAATAAGAACACTGCCCATAAAGCTTCCAGTGTGAGGCAGAGATTTTGTGCTACTGTTTAACCCACAGTATTTAATAGGTGGACATGTGTTCTGCACTGCTCAATTACAGCAGCTCCACATATTTTCATGGTTTGATGCCTCAGAATAGAGTACCTTTTAAAGGACTTCCTGAGCATGCCTAATTCCTCGCTGAATCAGCTAGGCTGCTGGAGACTCAATTTTTACAGCTGTCTCAGCCTTTCATTCTAGAAAAGCTTCCAAATACTTAGCAGTGAATCCAACTCTATGGTAACTTAGTGGCAGGTTTTTGCTGCAACGATAGCAGTGCTACAGCAGTAATTCCCATTTCCATTGCAAAATCGTGTTTCACTTATGCAGCTATTTCAAAGATGGTATTGGAGAGGATTCTTTTTGTCAATTTATATTTTCATCTGTGAGACCTTCTATTTTTTAAAACCTAGCATATTTTAACAGACAATTACAATGTTAAAATGTATCATTTTTAGATCTCAGCAATTCCAAACCCCCAAATAATAATTTCCATTTATTGGAAATCAAACTGTAATTCCATTTGGGTTTTATTTTATCCTTATTTCGGTCCTAAGCAAAAGCTAAAGATTCTACTTGTCAGTTGGAAAGTGTAGAGCCTTACAGTATTAAAAAAAAAAGACAAACCAAACAAAACAACAAACCAGGAACTTCTCCTTACTCAGTCACTATCTGTACATCCACACAACGTGCTTCTCAGCAGAAGAGCCAGCTTCTGAGTTGCTCGTGCTGCACGGCTCTCTTAAGACTCTCCTAATGACAATAATGGCATAAAGAAGTAATTACAGTATTTATACCTTCCACCCTGCAAAAGCATTGCAAAAGCAGAAGCAAAGCACATAGTCCTCTCTGAAATATGTGGGAAGATTCCATCCACCTAAGTCCTCAGCTGTGTCCTTCGGGCTGTTTGAAGAGAAGAAATCTAATCAGAACAATAAACCCAGACAGTAACAGACTACTGAAGGTATTTGAAATCTGAACTTTGTAAACATGCTTTATTTTCATAAACCTCTTGGAAGAAGTGGAAGAATTGCTTACTATGAATGTGTAATGGAAATCTTCTGTTTTCCATCTGTATGAGCATCTTGTGAAAACAGAATCATCTCCTGATGAATTTGCAAGGACTCAGTGTAGCAAAGGAATCTTTGTTGTGTCTTGGGAGATAAAAAAGCAGTAAAGTTGACTTGGTGTAAGAAAAATCCAGTACCAGTCTAAACATGCTACTCCTTCTAGGCTGCAGGAAGGTTACCTTTATGTACATGGTTGTTATTTATCATCTTGGGCCAAATTCTAAACATAGGTGAATTTGGTAATTAGATCAGATGGCCACCTTCTAATGTTTCTTCTTTATCCTATTATTTGCATTTATTTATGCTCTGGTAATAGCAATTAGAGAGACAGCACAATGTGAGTTGTAATCATAAAACTGTCTCTCAGGAACACACCAAAGTAAACACAAACTCTTCCCCCTTCAAGCTTCAGGATGATGGCAGGTGGATGCCTTTCTGCACCATGAATTTACTCTGTCGTTTACTACAACTTGTGGATGTGCAATATCATGCAGGACTTGGGCTAGGCATGTGAGGATTCAGATTAGTACTACAAAGAATTTCCTGAATTGTGATACAATTAAAAACAAACAGAGAAAGAAAGAACATATACATTTGGGAACAGTATCTCTAACCCAGGCTTCCATTTCTAGTCATGTATTTGACTACTTTTATGGTAGCCATCACCTTTAATTATCAGGGAGCTCCCAGTAGTCATGCATTTAGATAGCAGAATGACTCCAGTGGCAGCAGCTCAAACCCAATTAGTAACTGACTAACAGTGCCACAAACTGGGCTTATTTTACTGGTAGATGAAAGCCAAGTGTACAAATAAAAGCAACCCCCAAACTGCTTATAAACTGCAATCTCAGCTGTTCAGTAGGCATATGTGGCTGTTCCTTTCTTGAAAAAGAACTTTTTGGATCTGAGCATTATTAAGAAGAGGGGTTTGTAACTGTCCTGTTTTCCCAGGACTGTGTAAGCATGTCCATGGCTGTGAAGAATTATCAATTTGATATTCCTACTCCAGGTTTAACTCCTCTCCCTAGTTCTATAAAGTGCATTAGATATTTTTTTTGCCAGCGTTGTAATGACCCTCAGTTGTTTCCAGACTCTCTTAGGGTGTTCATGTTTCCTATGCAGTCACACCCCGTGAGCTGTAAATGTTTTCAGAAGTGTGTACAGAGCAATGGAACACGTTTTACATTTGAGTTGAGTCATTATGCTGATGACCCCAACACAAAACAGCCCATGTGAACGAATCTTTCTTTACCTTCTGCATGCTTAATTCAGCCCCCAGAGCTGAAATCAGGAGTATCTTCCATTATGCAAGTGCTCTCCTGCCCATACACTTCAGGTGCTTATGCATGATCTTGCCTGTATTTGTTTTTCTAGTTCACTAACATTATGTCATTATTATTTTATCAAAATGGGCCCAAAGAGATCAAAGTTACCAATAAATCAGTACCACTGAACAGGGGTAAGTGCACATCTCTAATGAATTGTTTCAATCATTTAGATTAATCTTAAAAAGAGCAGGATTCATGCCTGAGAAAGGTGTGGATTTTAGAAAGCAGGTCTTGCAGTTGATTACAGCATTCTGAAGAACAGCTTCTTCAGTAGCACTATGCCTGGAAGGTGTGCAAAGCTGCAAATTATTTCTCCTGAATGGGCAATAAGAGCTTTAGACTAAGGAAGTCAAACACCTCTCAGAAATGGAAAGATAGTATTCATAACTTCCATTTTAGCTTGCTGTAAAAATGCTCGTGAAACTGAGTGATCAGCAAGAACTCTGAGATAGTTTGTCTGGTTTTATTTGCTTGCAGTATGCAAGATGGTTAAAATATTCTTTTATTTAAAATATAATTAGGAGAGAACTGCACTGTGAGCAGTGAAATAATTTAATTGCTTCAGAGAAGAATACTATTCTCAAATTTAATCCAGAAACCTTTTGAATTAAGAAATTGAGGGTTGTAGTTTTGTTCCTAAAAGAAAGGTTTTCTTTCTAGGATAAGCTGCAGAAGACTTTATTTTTACTCACACAACTGTGTTGCACACAAAAAAAAGTTATTTATATTTTTCTTAGAATTTTTCAGTTACATTTCCTTTTTTCTCCTCTGAAAATTTAATGCTTTTTTTGGGTTGGGTTATTTTGTTGTTGCTGGGTTTGTTTTTTTTTCTTTCATAAATATTTTTGTCTGATAACTTCAAGTCTCAAATCTTGATATTCTATCTGCATCTGGCTTACACAATAAATGCCTTTTTACTAAAGCACCCCACTTAATACTTCACAAAGGAGTTCTGATAATTCTACATCATTAAGATTCTTAAGGAGATCAATAAAGAGAAATTAATAAATTCAAATGCATTATGTCTAAAGAAAAAGACATTATGCTGCTGACAACAGCTGACTTACAGAGGTGGAAAAGATGAAATCATTAAGATAAAAGAAAACTCTGGTCAAATCCACTCATTCTACTGAAAGAATCAATTTAGTAGAAAGATTATTTTGATAGCAAGAATAAGATGCTCTGAATGTTGTAATTCCTGCTCAATTCCTAATACTGGTTCTATGATCTCAATTGATGATTATATTTGTTCTGAAAAAAACACAGCTGTAGTTTTGAGCAAGCTAATATGAGATGTGGTTCCTTGTCTCTCTTCCTTGCCCCTGCTCAAAGGTTGAAATTGTTTTTTCTTTGTTAAACTTTTTATAAAGGTACGGCTTTGTCCTCATAGAATAGTGACTTTTCTATTGAACTTCTTTATTTACCTTTTTTTTTTTCAGATATGATCCCCAGAAGATAAGGAAACAATATGAAGCATTTGTACTTCTACCTCCTATATGCAATCTATCTTCTGCCAATAGACAGAAACCCAGAATAAATAAATAAAATAGCCCTGTCTTCTCCCAGTTTCTTCACACCTTCCCATTGGTATATAGCCATCTTTTGTCTTCAAAGGTGAAGCTATGTTCCAGGATTTTTCTCTTAATTCTGAAGAACAGTTCTCCTTGATGGCTGAATGGTACCCACGATCAGATGTGACAGGAACATACAATGTTTCTGCCTGTGCTTGATACAAGAAGACTCTAATTAGCTGAATATTTAATAACCACATACTGCTATTCATACACATATTCAAACCTTGTCTACATCTTCTGAATCCCAAATCCTCTAGAAATAATGGCATTCATCTGAAATTCTGTAGAGCTTCTATTTTTTTTTTAATCTACATCCTCAAGTATTGAGACAAATTCATCTTACTTGTGTTTGCAACAGTGCAATTAAAATTCCACTAGATATGTGATTCTACCAACACTAAATGTGCTGTGGAATTCTGGTCTAAGAACAGTGCAGATTTGGGAAGGACACTTATACATCATTTTCATAGGGTTTTGAAGGTACTTTTGCATTGAACACACACATTTCAGTAAGGCCACTGCTATCATGGGAGTTTTTTGGTTGGGAATGTATTCTAGAAAATATGCATTGTTTTGTAGCTCCAACCAATTCCCATTAAGTAAATGAGAATAGCATCCAGTCATAAAAATGTTATTAAATTTTTGAGGCAAAAGCTATTTAAAACCCACACATATAAAGACTATTGAGATGAATTGCTTTCCTCTGCGAGCTGAAAACAAAAAAGGTGAGAATTTTCTCCAGAAATGTGGAGATAGTTCAATTTATTATTTTTTTTTCCCTTCAGTTCTTTAAAACTTGGGTTTAGACTTTTATCTTTCACTCTGAAACAGAGATGTGTGACTATAGCAAATCTACAGGCACTGCTTACTAGAGCTAGCACAAGAACTGGGTAAGAAAGCCAACATCCCTTGCTGCAGATGACTGACCACTGGGTACAACATGTAGGACTGGCTTCTGGGGGGAGTGGGGGTGAGGGCTTTGGTTTGTTTCTTTATTTTGTTGGTTTTTTTATGACTAATTTCAGTATTGTGCAGAACTGTGAAATCCCCCCCCTTCTACAATGCAAAATGTATTCTTGCCTGTGATTATTTTTCAAGCTCAGAATAGTTTTGAGCTCTGAAGCTCTCAGCAGATGTTGGAAGTGCTGCTAGCCAGCGACAGCCCATTCAGGAAAAAATTCATATTGCTTCTACACAAGAGAGAGCTGCTGTTTCCTACTGAGCCTTGGACCAGCTCTGCCCTACACTTTAACAGGGACATCAACTTGAAGATGCTTTCCCGATAGGAACTTTTTCTGCCACTTTTTGTACAGGGATTAAGATCCATTCTCAGGAAAACATCAGTCCTGTGTTACAATATAGTTCCACATAAACTGATTTTTTTATGAATCCCTGCATATTCTTTAAAGTACACCCAAAGTTCAATCTAATCTAGATGGCATCATCAAATTTTTATACCATTACTATAATTACATTTGCACACACAACTCAATTACCAAAGATATGGATCGTTACCTGCACAATTTGATTATGAAATTTAAATCAATATATTTGATATAATTACAGTTAAGGTTACAGTACATTTTGTCACAAACCATATTATACATTACTGTCTTTTTATGCATTTTAATAATTCACTTTAATCCTGTATGCTTCAATAAAAAGGGATATTTTTCTTCTGGAGTCATTTCACTAAATGAGGGGAGATGGGAAAATATATTGTACATTAGCAACTAAAACTAAGCAAATTATCTCTCTTGCATTTTGGTTTCATAATCTAGAGGCACGTTGCTGTATTTTGGATTTCTTTGGAATCACAGAAATATCTTTGCTGGGCTGTTTTATTCTGTGTTCGTGGGAGCTGATCCATGGAAGGAAACTCAAGAGTTGGAGACATATGCAAAATTAAAGGCAAATTGGGTGTTAACACAGAACATGTGCTTTAATGTGCTCGTCCAGGTGCCAGCGAGCATCAGATTTAATTCAAAGCTTAAATTTGGACAGGACTGAACTAGCAAATGTTTGCTAGTGTGTAATTCATATTGTGCATGCTAATTCATTCATGCACATAAACTGTCTCTCAAATATAGCAATTTGGGGGAGACATAGTAGGGAATCTGTTTAGAAAATACAAACATATGCTTCTGCAGCAGATTAGAACCAGAAGCAATTTAAGAATATCCATATTTCACAGTGTTGAAAATTTTTAGTTAAGCTATTCCTATGCAATCCATTAAAATTAGGGGGTAATTCATCTCAAAATGTTTCCATACCTGTATGGGACAAAGTTAACTCTACAGCACTACTAGCCTTCTATATTTTGGGGTAGCTTTACTCAAAGTTATTTACTTGCTTCAAAAGGAAACATTAAACATGTGTTTCATCTTAAACACCATGGTGTTTTCTGTAGCTATAAGCTTTTATCTTCCTTACAGACCGAGTGATTAGCACTAATTTAAGACTTACTGTTAATAAGCATTATTAACAAGCACAATATAAATGTTTATGCTATGGTATTAATCTAATATTCCTCTCTGCAACTGCAGATCATTACAAGTGTTTTATTGCAACCTCTTGATAGTCCCTGCAAACAATCTTTGAAATACTCCTTTATTTTATTTTTTATTTGGATGAACTGTGCTGTGGTGTCTTATCCAAAGTACCAGACAAGTGGCAGATTGATCAATGAGAGGCCAGATTTTCATAAAAAGCATGCAGCAAAGCCTGTTTGAAAGGCTTTATAGTTTCTTATTTATTTTAGCACAGTGAATTTCACAGAGCAGCAGCTTTGGATGAAGAACTGTAACGTCTTAGAAACACTGCTGAACTCTGGAACAATGTAAAGGACACATGAATTGTAAGTCTGAACTAATTAATCTGTTTCCCTCCATAACTTCATCCAACTAAGAATTATATTCAAGGTGAAAGGTACTGAAAAATTTGCTTTAATTTAGAATTCATATTCTGTCTGTCCATCCAATCAACAGCTCTGATTTGTTTATCAAGTTCTTGGCCAAGTCTGGAGTTAGACTAGAAATAGTTTTAGATTCCAACTCTTGAAGTCACCTTAATGCCAGGATTCCCCCTTGTCTTCATGTTCTGAAGCCCCTTCCTTTTTTCTGAGGTGCTGATGTATTATTTTTTCCTAATAATTTTGGGCTTTGAAATTAAGTGTAGGAGGGGAATACTTCTGTACATGGCAGTGATGCTTGCAGAAAGGAAAGGGCAGTGAGTAACTAACTGCACAGGAGAAACAGTTCTTGCTTTCCTTTGTGGCCTCATCAGCTTCCTGAACACTGGTAAAAACAGAGAAAAATATTATCTTTTAGGTTGCTATCATGGGCAGGTGCTATGTTCTGCAATTTATTATTTAAATCCCATTTCACATTCCACAGTAGAAACCAGTAAGCTACTCTGTTGGAATAGAAACAATATTTTTCCCCAGATTTATTAATGTACTTTCAAACTGAGACTTGCAGAAATGTACTCTGTGTTGTGACTCTACCATCTGATATCCAAGTAGGGATAAAATACAGTCCTATTGCTGGGAATGGATTTTCTTGTTGTTATTGAGAGAGGGTTTAAGAACACAAATTAAGCAAATTTCAAAAGACTTGTCCTAATTCCATTTCTTTAGAGAACTAATTAGTAAACATGAAATAAAATGAATGACTGGAATTATTTACAATCTTTTTAAGTGGGAATGCTGAAGAAGAATTAAAAAAAAACAATCAATTTTTCCACTTTATCTGCTCATGTCCATGTATTAAATTCTCTTTATCTGTGATCTATGTCCTGTTAGCATCAGGGATCATGGTACACCACAGAATGGTTCCATTGTTATCTCAGGTTGTATCTTAGTGAGTCTTGAGCTATTCAGTCATGACTTTGATCCTCGAGGTCTTTTAATGAAAGAACATCCATTTCTAGAGTTTCAGCTACCTGTGGCTAAAATTGGATTGCTATGCTCTAGCCAAGTCTACTCTACCTCCTATTTGAACAATATAAATTGTGACAAGTATTTTTCTAGCTGAAAAATAGCTGCCTTCCTGGGAGCATTGATGGCATATGCTACATGAAATATAGGAGAAAACGTCCATTGCAATGAAAATCATGTTGTTCAGCAAAGGTTAAGAGATAGTTTCATTTATTTCTCAATTCATTCATTCATTTATCATGAAGAGGAAGAGTAATGGCTTCAAACTGGAAGAAGGGAAATTTAAGATTAGAAATTAGGAAGAAGTTCTTCCACTGTGAGAGTGGGGAGACCCTGGCACAAGTTGCCCAGGGAAGCTGTGGATGCTCCATCACTGGAAGTGTTCAAGACCAGGCTGGATGGGGCTTTGAGCAGCCTGCTCTAGTGGGAGTGTCCCTGCCCATGGCAGGCGAGTTGGAACTAGAGGATCTTTAAGGTCCCTTCCAACACAAACCCTTTCATCATTCTGTGATTTTTAGATGCTATCTCAATTTTACTTTGGTAAAACAAGGAACTTCCTACTCCTATGGAGAAGACAGGAGAAGCTGTGCCAGCTATGCCTTGTCAAGTGTAAAAATAGAGCTGCACTATCTGGGGGCCCCTAGAAGTTAAACCAAAGCAGTGTTCCCCAATTAAAAAGCAGGAGTTCCTACAGATTAAGTATATAAAGCCATTCTGCATCTTAAAACTGTTATCACTGTGCATCAAACAGAGCAAGGGAGAAGTAATTTTTCTGAATAGATTCTGAAAGAAGCCCATAGCATTTAGGGTAGACCCTGAGGTGACATTTCTCCCTGGCAAACCCCAAGTATCCTTAGTGAAAGCTGATCTGGGCTTCCTTGGTCATGTGAATCCAGGAACAGAGCAGTTGTGATACCCAGGATCCAGATTTTTCCTAGGTTAGAATGGTCTATCCATTGCTTTAAATGAAAAATAAATAAATGAACAGACCACTTCTAATTTCAGACACTTCAATGAGATGCAAAAGCAGGAGGCCAGGTTGTATTGCTGGTATTTACAATCACCTCAGTATGCACAGTGCACTTTATATTCTCACCTATCTATCCTGAACAACTCCCAACAAAACAGGCTTCACGTCTCTGTCCACTCTAAAACTCTAGAGCAGCCTGTGAAATTGTTCAGGCAGCTCACAGGCCCAGGTCCATTACAGGCAGGGATCTGAGGAAAGCAGGAGGCCATGGAAGACTGGCCACAGGCAGATGTTTGTTCTGCCAGAGGCTGTTGTGGTCTGTGATGCTACGGTCGATAGCTATTGCTCACTGTCCTCCTGCTCCCACTAGTGTATGGTGGAGCAGGTTGCAAACCCCATGGTGCTAGTTAAAGAGTTAAAAGTAGATGGTCTGAGGTAACAGGGCTGAATTTACTGTGAATATACATGGGAGTGTTCACACTTTGCCAGTGGCTTCCCAACATCCAGCTGCTGGGTAGCAATGAGCAAGGGGAGGGTGTAATATCTGAACCCAGCATGCCAGGATCAGGAGAAGGGTAGCAGGCTAAGACCACTCTTGTACACCTTATTTGTTTTGCTTGTACAAAGTTTGGTCCCTTTCCAAACACATGAAACAGCCAGGTTTCCATCACATGGAATCTAGCTTTATTGTCTGACTCTTGGTGACTTCACTGTTAAGTGTTTCACACCTGGCAAAGGTAAAAGGGTGATTTTGTTTTATGAAAAACTTAAAGTCCCAAGATAACTGCTTCAATTTAAGATAAATGCTGTGACTCTTTTTCCCAGTTGCTGGAAGGATTTTACAATAGCCTTAATAAAAGTGATTTTTCTAATCTGAACTTCCCCAGACACACAAAGAGGACACTCAACTTTGGTGAACACTTCCTCCACACGTACTGAAATGATGATAATTTTGTGCTTCAGGGGTGTGTTTGTCTTATGTTAAGCTCTCTCCATATATTGACGAATGCTAATCTATTTTTAATAAGACCAATTTGGTCTCAGTTGATTAAAATAGCTAGGTAAGAGCTACACAATAATCCAGAAAGCCTGATAACAGTCGTTGTTTGCTATCTTGGAAACAACTTTAATTAAAGAAGTTCAGCTCCTCAACTGGTGTGAAGTGATGTTATTTTAAACACAGCTATGCCAGTTGTGACCCACTGCATGGCTGATCCTATGACTGCTTGCTTTGGTTTTCACTAGATTTCTTCTCTTTCACTGTTAATGAAATGTTTCCTAATTCATTTCCTGAAAAACAATGTCAGCCTACTGAAAAAGAATCCCTGAGCTGCACATGAGTTAGCAAGCAGAGCTTCCCCAGTGCACGTGAACACTGACTTCAACAGAGAGTCTTCAGTTTCTAAAAGTTGAGACTTTTAGAACTCAGCTGGTCCTGAGTCTCTCTAACTTTGCCAGGCTTTTAAAGAAAAAACTGATACTCTGACAACACAAACCATACTTTTTTTTTTAAGCTTTACCTATTTAAGTTATATCATTTACATTAATTCATTATTCATTGGCAACCAGAAAAAAATACATGAGATCTGCCCCTCTGCAAAATGGCTTAAGAATTTTCTCAGATAAAAATAAAAATAAAGTTCATTTTTCAGGTTTTCTGTGGGTCCTTTCAGCAACCACATGATTTACTGAAAGGTTTGGGTATAGAACATGAAGCCAAAGGTGCCCTGCTAAGCTGTGTGCTCAGTTACTATGAAATTTCCAGAACTCTTGACAGAATTTCATTATTCCACTTATTACAAAACCTCATCTTGTAGAAATTTTATTACAAATTTGCTTTCAGAGAGTGGAGAGGATACAGGAATCAGGCTTGCTGTATTTATCAAAGCTGATGGTGGTTTCTTTGGAATTGCTGGCTACTGAAGCAACAGCTTTTCAAACTGTATACATCATTAATTTCAGTAAGAAACAGTGCATACTGAATTAAATACAGGTTCTCTTAGTATTATTTGATTATGGACCTGAGCAAGCAAGTGTGGTCAAGTTTATGGTCAAATAGTAATCCAATTCAAAATCTTTGGAAATGATAGAATGACTGAATTCTGGAGACAAAGGGGAGTTCTCAAATGAAATGCTTACCTCCCTAACATAGAAAGGACAGTTTCCAAGTGACTGCAACATCTGGATGGTAGGTCCTGCTGTCTCAGTAAAGATGTCAGCTAAAATAGTTTTCCACATAATATATAAATGTGCTCCAGGTTCAGCTGTTAGGATGAAATCTTTGCCCACTGACTTCCCCATTGATTGGGACAGGACATGAATTTAATCTTTAATGTACTCAGCTTTCTCTGAAACCAGATAATAGGACCTTTTTTGCTCATCAAGGATGACTAACCTTATGAGGCCTAAATATCATAGATGGCTAAGTAGATATTTCTGAAGCTACCTCTACAACATTATTAAAAATACTTGGCTGACATCCAAGTGCACTCTGGCTACATCAGCCTTCTACACAAGTTTTGTTACACAGAAAATTCCACTCCTTCTCACCTTTCTATTTGGGGATTAAAAGAGTATGTTTAAATAGAGAAGTATTTTCTTCATGTCTAGAAAAAGTGCAAGTTTTCTGTCTCCATTGTTTTTAGACCTTTTGTTCATTCTGGGTAAATGACTGGATAGAACTTGCAGTCCTAAATTGATAGTTTCTTACTTGGGCTATGATTTGACAGGTGAATTCACACTGCATCTGTGCAGTGCTCCGAGCCTCTAGGCTTGTGCTGATGAGAACAGACACGTGCTGTAGTGTGTAATTGGGCTGATGACTGAAGATGCTTTTACTAATTATTCTTAAATGTCTCTATATTTCCTTTGTTCCATTTTTTCCAGCTTCAAAAAGTTCAAAGTGTTCTCTATCCCTCTGTTCAAAAATGCCACTGGAGGAAATAACAATTTTAATTCAGCTGTTTTTAAGATTTCTAGTACATTTTGGGAAAGAAGATAAAAGATTAGTGTATGAATCAGGTATTTGGCCTTAGAAGCAGGAGCTATGTATAAACTGCAACACAAAACACATCTTCCCTATCTGATATTTTGACTGCCTCACAACAAATGCTATCAAAGGGATCAAAATACTCCCTGATGTCCTTGAAGGTTATTATCTTTAAATAAATAAATAAAACACCACCTGTCCACAATTTCTGTTTGTTTTAAATCACTGCTCCAAGTGTAGAACGTTTCCTGTCCATTATGAGTACACTCTTACCACCATTCTAACACATTTCCAGGTTGTGGTCTTGGTATCTTTTCCAGTGCTTAGGAAAAGCATTATGTCTGTCATGAAAGTGTCATTTCCATTTTATTCAGACCAGGAAGAGTAAAGCAAAGAGAGATGTACGAAACAGGAGACTGTGTTACAAGCAGCCTTGACCCTGAAAGGTGATCCTTCTGAGATCTGGCCTGAGTTTTGACTCTGCTTACTCAATCTTCACACAAGTCACAAAGGCCATGTAGAAAGATCATTTTTTATGGAATAAAGGCTCCAACTGCATCTTGATTCTTTACTGTGCCAGTTACATATGTCTTCTTCTCTATACTTCTCCTTGCACGATGTTCTACAGCACGTTTCCCATTTGATTTAATGGGTGGACAAGGGCTAACAAGGAATTTCAAATGTCTACTGCATTAAGCAGAAGCTTGTTGTGGGTTTTCTTAATGTAGGCTAATTTTCAGTTCCTCTGATGTGATCAGTGAAACTTCTATTCATTCCAACACGGTGCTCCAGTGTCTTAGTTCCTTTTCTTGCAGTGTACATAGACCTAGACTATATGGGACATACCCCTTAATGTGTTTGGTCTCCTTATGCCAACTAATCTTACATGTCAGAGGCTAGACAGGAGAATCTGGCTCCTTACCTGTAGGATCAGTATCCTGGGAAGATGGTATGAGCTACTTCATCAATGCCTGGCTCTCTAACAAAGCTATGTTTGAAGAATCTGTCCTCTTTGGACAAAGAAACCTCTGAAAACACTTGAGGCTGCAGTTGACAGCACTTCAGAAAGATTTCCATAAATACATTTTCATTCTTGCACACTGCTCGATGTTTGCTTCCCATGCACACTTTAGTGTAAGACTTAACAAGCTTTCCTTTTAGGAATAATGTAAAATTTGTAAATATACTCTGAAAGTATATTTTAGAAGTTTTTATCCCTGTAATTTTCAGGGAAGTATAGTTGAAAGTTGCATTGCTTCTGCTAGGGGCACAGTATGACAAAAAGCAAGCAAACCCTCTATTTAAGGAGCAAATCTACATTAGCTAAAGGAAAAAAAAATCAGGGGTAAAAAATTCTCTCTATCCTTTTCTGGGGATCAGATCAGGAGCTACAGAGATAGAATCACAGGTCTGAGAAAATAAAAAACCCAAAGCATATCACTTATATGTCACAGTGTAAGAAGATATTTTAACAGCATCAAATGTGAAACACATCATCAGCTTCTTGAAAGTAGCAATCCACATCTATGGTATTATGTTCACTGCTCAGCATTATTAGTTCTCAATGCCACTACTAGACTTATATTCTGTGATTATTAGTAATATGAGTATTCTAATCTGGACACAGTGATT
The DNA here is from genome assembly GCA_013399075.1 of Chloroceryle aenea. Taxonomy (NCBI): domain Eukaryota; kingdom Metazoa; phylum Chordata; class Aves; order Coraciiformes; family Cerylidae; genus Chloroceryle; species Chloroceryle aenea. The sequence goes on from VWZY01003280.1 coordinate 248,213, forward strand.
GTAGGATCTTAATGTGAAAGCAAATATAACAGGGTGCCTATAATTGGAGTTTGCTCCTGTATTTTTAGAAATATCTTTGAGTGTTCTGTATACCAATAAAGGTAAAGCAGTCATTTGTTTGGAAACATCTGCTAAAATACTTAAGACTTCTGTCTCTTTGCCAGTCAACAAATTGTTTTCTAAATAATCCTTGTCTCTTTTTTTCTTTGTTTTTTTGCCTGTCTCTTTTTCATTCTGCTTCCCTTCACTGGAAGAAGGCAATTGCCTCCTTTACTGTCCTAGAAAAGGTGACAGAATATTTTTATTTGCAGATAACTGGAAAACCTTAGGTCCTTCCAATAAATATTCTACAGCTATAAAATAATAATTAATAAATCCCACACCAGTTCAGTTTCAGCCAATTTCCTTGTCTGGGATAACAGGCACTTCACAATCTTTTGTCCTGCTTTGAGTTCAACTGTAATGCAGTTAGCCCCTAAATTGAGGGTGGAAATATTAAGGAGTTCAGCTCCTTACTCTTTCATAAATTCCAATATTCCAAGTATGCCTTCTTGCTTCTCTTGCCCCTTAAAGCTCTTTTTAATTCTTTGTTTTTCTCATCCCAGTATTTGCCTGCAATTAAGCTTCTTCTGAAGCCCTTAGTGACAGTTTTTTCCTATATCCTTTGAATGGAAAAACCCAGAGTTCTTTCACTTTGCTGAACCATTTTTAGCAGAGAGACTCAAAGCAGTCTCTCACTGAAGGAAACAGATCTCTTCATATGGTTATCCACACGAGGCACTTACAGGAGCTAGGACAAACAGAAAATGGATGGAGTCATTTGCAGAAGAGCACATTAAATTGCTTCTAGCAGTGACATAGTGGTGGTTACCTGGGAAAGTGAGGACCCTGGCATTTGCAGCGTGTGATGGTTACACCAGATTCCATATAGTTTTGGACTGTCCAGGCCTTCCTAACGCATCAGACCTCATTAGGGCTATTTGCTCCTGTCAATTCCTGTTACAAAACTGGTAGGCACTTGGATGGAGCACGGTAATAGCAGCCTGTCTCAGAGCTCGTGCTGAAGTGTTCTGTGATGTGCCTTGGATTTTATAAATAATTGAAAACAATAAGTGGCAGGAGAGCTAGCAGCAGGAAGCACACAACTCACTGGAGTCTGTTTGTGAGCAGCTCCCCTGGACTAAATAAAATCAATAATCACCAAACAGCCTTCCTTGGGTACTATAAAAGCTAAAGATCCCATATTGCCTTTTATAAATGAAAACCAAGTAATTGACAGCAGTGACAGCTGCTGAGAGCATACCCCTCTCTGCCTGCTCTCCGTGCCTCCTTCCTCTCCCTGTCCCCACCAACAGAAACAACAGACAGATTCCAGACATGAATGACTGGCATTGCTGTTGGATACACCTAACTCACTTCTTGTCTCCTAATTGGAAATGAAAAAATGGAAGCACTGCCAGAAGAATATTGTTAACAAGGCACTCTATGAGCTCTGATTTCAAAAGCTAAACTTTGCTTAAATCAAAATAATAAGGAAGAGTTCTCTAGGATACTAGTGAGAATTCAGACAGCTCTCTTGAGACGTCCCCTCCATCTCCATCTAGTTCCACACATTCACCACCACCACCAACTGGGGCTAATAATAGAAGGAAATAGTACCTGACTCAGGCTGTTGCTGAGATTGTTAATCAGTCAATGTTTGTGAAGTGCAAGAACGAAATGCTACCCATAAGTGTCAAATATCTTTTCAGACTCATTCTCCCCCTCTAGCCTTTCAGCCTACTCTTACTCCCTTCCTTTAGAGTATTACAATATACTTTGGAGTGTGTATTTTCAGTGTCCCTAAACATTCTGAGGCAATTCAGGTCTGCAGAGTGGGCTGGTTTTCAGGAAGCAAGGTCTTGTCACAGAAAATGTTTGACAAAAAAACTTTTCACCATTATTTATCGTAAAGAATCTTGAATAAACTATTCCTTTACACAGTTTTCCTTCCCACTACCCTAGAATTGCTCTGAAAAATATTTGAGACAGCAGCTAACCTGCTTTGTGCTGAAGGGTTGACTCATGACTGCCTAAGTGCCTGGCTTTGTCTGCATCCCATGCTCACAGACTGCTTTTCTGCTCCTGAATAAGACAAAGTACATTCAGTCTGGAACCTTCCTCAAGACCTACTGTCTCCCTCGGGCATACATGGGAACTGTTTGCCTTTGAGAGGCCATTCACTGTCCTTTCATGATGAGGAGACTCCACAATCCCTTCCCTGGGAGTGAGAGCCTAAGATCTCCACCTCTTCTCCATAAGCAAAACCAACTTGAAATCCTTATTTTAAAAGGGATTCTGAGGCACTTAGTGCCTTCCTACTCCTCCCCATCATACTCAAGTACCTGCTCAGGGCCTTCTTTTGTGACTGGAAAGTAAAGAGAACTGAGAGGCTGAGAACAGCATCCTCAGCCACTTCCCGGACCACACAGGAGAGCGTAATTCTGTTCAGTGCTGGAAGGAGAGAGCCACGGTAGGCGAGAGCAACACGCAGTGCAGAGCTGAAGAAAGGCACAGCTAACAAAGGGTACTTTGCAAAGCAGGTAGACAGTGCAGAGAGACAGCAAGAAGGGCTAAGGCCTCGTCTAGCCTCCAGCCAGCAAATTCAAGCGTCAGGTTGAGTGTAGGTAACAGAGTATTGATTTAAATCACACACGTTCATCCTTCTGAGTTACTGGGAATGTCTTGTGTTAAAAGTCTACCATAAAAACTGAAGTAAATCTGGGAGCAGTTCACAGCTCCCACATTGTCAGATTCTAACTTAAATTATAAGAACTCTTCTGCCCAAAGGTTTTGGAAAGAAGGTCGTTCACTGCAATGACAGAAAAGCCATGAGAAGGCTTCCAAGATACCCCCCCAAATGCTGTCACTTTGGGCAGCATGTTTTTCATTTTAAAACAGGCTAAAACTTTAGAACTGTCAAGTATTAGAAAATACATTAATTTCATATATTGATGTATATTCTATCTTATTTTAACAGTATCAAATATCTCATTTTAAAGGTCCCCTGCATTATCTCCTTTTCGAGTTATGCATCCCAAAGAGTCCATTCTGCTCATCTGGAATGTATGTGCCTAACTGGGTATTTTTCAGTTAGTAACAAAACATTTCTGGGAAAGTGCAGTTTAATATGTAACAAATACTACTGTGTGAGGGTTATGAAGATGTGGTTCTGATTTAATTGAATAGACTTCACATTCTCACAGCCATCTGCACTGTGAGTGACACAGGTTCTGTTAGTTGCCTATTAGAAATAATCAAATTTCCTATTTAACTGAGGATAGATTAAAAGGACTTCATTGGTCATTGTCCAATTTCTACTTTCTCATTTCTCTAAGGCACTATGTTCTAAAGGATATGGAATTTTTTTCTCTAAACCAGCCTTCAAATTCAGCCCTAACTGAAAGTTTGATGGATCTTAGGAAGTGCAGCATATCAGAACTGTTATACCCTGGGTGATGGACAATGCTAAGATCTGAAAATCTCTTCATGATTGACAAGAGTTGAACCTTTAAAGTACTCAGACCTCATCTGAAGGATCATCTTCTTTGTCAGAGTTTTATCTGAGGATGGCAGTTATGGTGGAGGAGGGATTTGATAGTAACAGATGTGTCATGTTCAAAGACTAAGTACACATCGGCCAAGCCTCCTAAATTTGTTCCATGTTCAGTGACTTTACATCCAAGTAATATCAACAGATATCTACAGAAATATAAGAAATAGCACAAAGTATACACACAGACACCAAGGAAAAGTTAATTTATAGCAACTGAACAATTCTTCTTTTTGGATGCTTTTTTTTTCCCTTATAAGACATGCAGCCTCAGGCCAGACTTCACAGTCACTGCTGAATCATAGAATCACAGAACTGTCAGGGTTAGAAAGGACCTTAAATATCATCTTGATCCAACCCCCCTGCCAACGGCAGGGACCCCTCCACCTACGGCANNCTCCCACTAGAGCAGGGTGCTCAGAGCCCCGTCCTGAAGTGTTATCCTGCCTGGATTCTGGAACTGGACTCAGGAATGAACAGATTGGGATCAGAGGACACCAGCCATTGAAGAAGACATGCTTAACCCTCACGATCCCTCAGCTTTTTACTGGTGTCTATGGGATGGAACCCCTCGTTGGTCAGTTTGGGGTCACCTGTCCTGTCTGCTCCTCCCTGCAGGTTCAGCATTCGACTGCCTGCACCCCCCAGCGTGGCACACAGGATTTAGAGGAGACCTCAGTCTGCAGAGGAGCAAGCATAAGCAAGAGGCTTTCTGCACACTGATGCTTGGTACCAAGTGCAAACATGGAGCGTTACCACCAGTAGCAGCAGACACTCTGCAAAACCATGCCATTAACTTCAGAAAGTGCAGTTAGTGAGAAGAGACCTGGCTGAAAAGTAACTTCACAGAACAGAACTGGTTCTGTTCTAACTCAAATCTAACTCAAATCATTTGTCATTGAAGCATTCTCCACTATAGGTACACCTGCCCAGTACATGGGTGCTTTTAATGAGCACAAAACAAGTTGCTCAGATACATGAGAAACCTACGAGGGGCTGATAAACTTCTGAGAGTGTCAATGGTGTAAATTCACTGGGAACTAAATAATTTTTGCTGCATAAACTGGTCAGTTGTCAGCCTGGGGGATTATTTCAGAAGATCACCAGTGGTGATTTTCTCTGGGCTTCCAGCTCAGGAAGCTGGGAGATCTAACAGAGAAGGGATGAAGCCATCTGTACTCATCAATTTTTTATACTCCCCTCTGAACATCTGCAACTGATTGCTGATTAGGACAGAATATTCAGCAAGGTGGACCTTTGGTCTCACACACTGTGGTGGTTCTTACAGTTCTGTGTGCTGTGTTAACAGCAAGCTCTAGCACTCTGGAGTCACCCAAAACTCCACTGGGGATTTCTGTTCATTTGAAAGGGAGCTGGAGGGGAAATGTGAGGAAAAATCCTTCCCTCTTGCTCACCCTCTTGTCAGAACAAAAGCTCCTGCTATGGAACAGCTAGGTATCTTCTTCCTTGTTGATCAAGGACACAGTTCAGTTCGTAGCTAAACCACTGATCCCACGAGTTTTCTGCCTCCTGACAAAAATCAAATCTAACAGCAGAACGCTGCATTTGGAAATTTTCCAGGTACCTCCCCACCCCAGTAAAGGTTACAGGCAGCCAACACCAGCTGCAGCTTCTACTGTAAAATAACATCAAGAGTGAATTGTCCTTTACACACCACAATAATGC
>VWZY01003280.1:253540-278787 GCA_013399075.1 Chloroceryle aenea
GAGACCTCAGTCTGCAGAGGAGCAAGCATAAGCAAGAGGCTTTCTGCACACTGATGCTTGGTACCAAGTGCAAACAGAGCGTTATCACCAGTAGCAGCAGACACTCTGCAAAACCATGCCATTAACTTCAGAAAGTGCAGTTAGTGAGAAGAGACCTGGCTGAAAAGTAACTTCACAGAACAGAACTGGTTCTGTTCTAACTCAAATCTAACTCAAATCATTTGTCATTGAAGCATTCTCCACTATAGGTACACCTGCCCAGTACATGGGTGCTTTTAATGAGCACAAAACAAGTTGCTCAGATACATGAGAAACCTACAAGGGGATGATAAACTTCTGAGAGTGCCAATGGTGTAAATTCACTGGGAACTAAATAATTATCGTTGCATAAACTGGTCAGTTGTCAGCCTGGGGGATTATTTCAGAAGATCACCAGTGGTGGTTTTCTCTGGGCTTCCAGCTCAGGAAGCTGGGAGATCTAACAGAGAAGGGATGAAGCCATCTGTACTCATCAATTTTTTATACTCCCCTCTGAACATCTGCAACTGATTGCTGATTAGGACAGAATATTCAGCAAGGTGGACCTTTGGTCTCACACACTGTGGTGGTTCTTACAGTTCTGTGTGCTGTGTTAACAGCAAGCTCTAGCACTCTGGAGTCACCCAAAACTCCACTGGGGATTTCTGTTCATTTGAAAGGGAGCTGGAGGGGAAATGTGAGGAAAGATCCTTCCCTCTTGCTCACTCTCTTGTCAGAACAGAAGCTCCTGCTATGGAACAGCTAGGCAGCTTCTTCCTTGTTGATCAAGGACACAGTTCAGTTCTTAGCTAAACCACTGATCCCACGAGTTTTCTGCCTCCCAACAAAAATCAAATCTAACAGCAGAATGCTGCATTTGGAAATTTTCCAGGTACCTCCCCACCCCAGTAAAGGTTACAGGCAGCCAACACCAGCTGCAGCTTCTACTGTAAAATAACATTAAGAAAGAGTGAGTTGTCCTTTAAACACCACAATAATGCTCTAATAATTAAACAAGAATTGAAAAAATAACTCATTTTGAAAATACTCTCCTAAATTTTCCAATTTAATCTTTACAGTAAAGGCATTTTAGCCAACTGCCTTACTGGTCAATTTAAAGAAAACAGTGGGAAACTTCTTGTAAAAAGCAAATGATCTGTAAATGAAAAGACTCTGTTCTAGAATTACTACTGGAGAGTAGAAAAATATCATAAATACCATGTGTCCAAATGTGGGAATGCTCACAATGAACTGCTTGCAAACAAGCTACAGAATTATTTGCAGACATTATTTGGCAAATTTGCTGAATAAATTATTCACCATGAATTATTCACCCAACTCTATTACTTACCCTCATCAGGCATTAAAGCCATCGAAACTTGAGCTTTATTGTCAACCATTATAATTATGAATTATAATTAATTCTTAACACGGTTGTCAAGAGACTGCGACACGACTGGGAAGTGCACAACATTCCAAAGTTATCCATGATACAAATAATTCCCTCAATGCAAAACACGGCCTCAGAATAGGCTGAAAATAAATCACCATCAATGAGTAAGCAATATCATAATTTGCTACTAAACCAGTTAACATTTCAAATGTTAATTTTGCTATTCTCTGCAGCCCAGATAACAATGATTCACCGAGCCTGAGAAAGCTGCAAGCAAATCTAACTAGGCAACACAAGGGAAAAAAGAGTTCCTTTGGAGAATTTACCTCCTATCTCTTTGGAGCAGTTGTTGGGCAATTTTTCAAGCATTATTTACCTTGTAGCTTAATGCTGCTGAGAATCATGCTGTATGAATATCCCTGATTTTTATATATATGACAATAAGGGAGAAAATGAGAGAGGTGACAGGTGACAGCCCCTACACCTTTCACTCTGGTCATCCTACCTACAAGAAAGGCACGAAGAAAATGATCACTTGAAATGTAACCACCCTCCCCTATGCTGTCACAGGTAAAACTGGGTGTCTTTGCTTCTTTACAACTTTTTCCTGAAGTAGTGGTACCCAAATTTTACTTTTTTTTGGTGATGTTTCTTTCAAGCTATTAACCAACACTGCCATTTCCTTCATGTGAGAGCATTTGATCTAGAGCGTGGAGCCCAGTAAAATCTTTTCTCTGTAGTGTGATGTCCTCCCTACTGTATTGCCAGTTGAGATCAGCCTGTCATAGCAATCACTGCTGTTGTCATCAGTATTCAGCTTCAGTTTGATTTGGTATTTTTAAACACCAGTGACATCTCTAAGTATTCTGCAAAACCTCAGGAACATTTCATTTGAGGAGATACTTTTGCCCTTGATTCCTATTAAGTGTAGCAAGCAAAAATCTATGAAGGCAGTGAGGTATTTGGACAGAATTACCTTAAAAACATCCCACTAATTACCCAACACTAAACAGTTCTCAAATAGTTGGAGAATTACTACTCCCTTGGTGCCTGCCCAGATAGCTAAGACATGAATATCTAAAGATCTCAAAGAAGTTTAGAAGCTTTCTTATCCTTAATAGACAAGAAGGAATCAATAATTATTACAGCTTCCATGACTTGTTCATAATTAATTAGAGTGTATCTGATACTTTTCTTAGCTAAGAAATACACGACCCATCAAGCAGCATTCTGAATACAAAGTGAAGGTTAAAATGATTCTGACATGGGCAAAACTTTCTTATTCCTACAGACAAAGTCATATTAGTTTAAATGTGAAAGATATAACCTGTCACCACCCTCACATTTGTCTTTTGAACGGGAAGGAGGAAGGACTATGTTAAGTAGATAACTGCATCTTAAAAGTTCATGGCTATGCATGTGGCTTGAATGCAGTGGCAAACTCATTTAGTTCCACTTGTGATCTTGCAATAATTTCTGTCAATCAGGATGGCATTAATAAAAAACTTCAATCTAAACAGAAGTGCTGTGCAGCGTGTATAATGTATACACTCATTGAAAGAGGCTGAAAAGATTGCAGTCACACAATTAGGGTAACATTTGACAGCTTTAATCACTTTGAATCTCTTCACATCACTTTTAAATGTCAAAACCACCTCCAGAGATCTCATCAGAACAAAGCATTACTTAAATTGCAAATGAAACTATCCAAATTCAGCACACTATTATTAAAAATATAAAAAATGTCCCACATTATTTGATGAGAAACATTCATAAAACATTCCATGATGCAACACTGAAATGAGCAAAACAGGAAACGACTACGGCTCATTAAAAAAAGGCACTAATGCTAAATTTACTCTCCATTAGCATGTCACTGGATGCTATTTTTCATACCATGCTGTCTTCCCCAAGCAACAAGGATTAATTTTTCCACACAAAAAATTAAGAGTATTTAAAGTATGAGACCTTTGTAATTTGGTGAAGAAAGACAGATGACCCTAAGCAGGGGTTTGTAGTGATGTCGTGTATCAAAAGGCTGTTCATCCTTTTGGTTTAGATTTTAGTTGGTCCTTTTTGTACAGCAACAGCACCTTCCACTTCCATAACATTGTCGTCTATTCTGTGGGAATTATTTGTATACAAGCCATAGGCAGGGATATAGCCTTACATTTTAAGTATAACCTTTAGTTCATTGCTTTCTCTGCGTTCACTGAACCAGACTTTTGAAGAATATAAAAGTGTAATAATATGAAATCTTTTTTTTCAGTCCACAGTATCCCACTTATCCAGTTATTTTTTATGAATTTACTATTTTAGATGGGAAAAGAGCTAACAATTTTAAAACCCCATCCAAACTGAAAGAAAAATGACCAGAAATATTTCTGTGTGTCAATAAAGTATTTTCTCTAGCCATTACATGGAAGATACTCCTGTTGTGAAGCCAACAACACTTACACACATCACTGTACTCATCTTTCTTTTGATAGCCTGGTAAGAAAACCAGCCACTAGAAAGCTGAGGTCCTAATAATATCTACAGGTGGCTATTTCTTGTGATCCTTTCAAAATCTCTTGGATGATCTCAGAGTAGGTGACCAAGTAAAACACTAGGTTCTTTTTTCTTTTTTTTCCAGAGGTTCACCATTTCCTAGTTTTGGAAGATGCTGAGAAAACTTAGGCCTGCTGTGTCCAATGTGATTTTAATGGAAATTATATTTTCTCGTGATTATAAAAAACTCAAGACCCCTAAAGAAATACTGAAGCATTGCATAGCTGACAAAGATTAGATAGCAACACTTAAAAATAGTCTTAAGTATGTGTTTTAGTTTTATTATTCATAGCATTGTAGTTAAAGAACAGCTTTGCTGGAGTCTTGCATTTGATTTAATTAACTGTTACTCTATATTCAATGGAAAGAATGAAGAGGGAATAGAACAGCAAGAAATTATTCCCATTGAGACGTACAGGAGCCACTTGCCGTTGAAAAAACATTTTACAACTACCCCTCTTCCAGACTCAACAACCACTGCACCAATCAGTAAAATTTAAACAGCATCTAGTTTGGAAAGGATACAGATTATCAGTAATATATGGACTTGGAGCCAGGAGAGACCACACACAGCATGCCTATTAACAGGTCACTGAGTTTCTTTCTCTTTTCAATATACCTCAGTGCACAGCAGCTAGTTTTCTCACTCAGCAAGCAACACACAGCATGTGCAACTTTGAACAATCCTACACTGCAGGGAATATTTTGCAGAAGCTACATGATAAGATTACCAAATGGCTTTCTCCTTGCTCTCTTTGTCCTTGAGTTTGCTACCTCCAACGATGGGGCAATATGGTGCATGGTATAAAGGAAAGGTGACTCCTCCAAGTGTCGTATTCCCTACACTGTGTTCTGGTATTAGTGACCACGATCCCTCATATTTCCAGGTTAAAGGACACTTTGTAGGCAGTGTGCAATCACAGTACCTGATTTCTGTAACAGGCTGCAAACGTTATGTGTCCTGCCCTGCAACCATGACACTCAGAAAAGTCTTGGTGCTGTTGACTAGAATTTCATCTATTACATAGGGGGTTAATTCTAGATAGCAATACAGACCATGTTATATTTTTTCTTGCACTACTGGGGTTTTTTTTGTGACCTTGTATGAGTCATTTTACCTCTGAGGACCTCACTTTCTTGATATGTAAAACACTCAGAGAATATTAATATTCCTTATGTTATCAACTTGCAAATTCCTTAAATCAAAATATTCAAAACAAGATACAGCTCCAATTATTAAATACACGGTGCTGACCAGAAAGGATCTTTTATTCTCTTTGGGCATTTGTAGCTCTGAGCTGTGGCACCTGTTCAAGTTGCAGTCTGGTTGTTTACTTTCTTTATCTCATAGTGTCACATACAGTAGCATGTCTGAAAAAACACCGAGGTGCCTGGAAGGTCCTCCCACGGGGACAAACACTCTAATGTGAACATATATTATTCACTAGGTTATAAGCAAGGGAAAGCAATTACAGCAGAAAGAAAGAAATGCCTCTGTAGTGGCAGCGTGCCGCGTGGTGCCGAGCAAAACCAGAGTATTCCAAGTCAGGAGCTGGATAAACTTATCATCTGCTACTATCACAGTATTGACCAAAGGCCAAACAAGTTTCAAGGCCCTATTAAAGTTGATCTGTACACACAGTTAGTAGAAAGACAATACCTGACTTAAAGAGCTTGCAATCTAATCAAAGGCTTATTATGAGAAAGTCTTTCCACGAGGGGATGAAAAACCACAAATGGATACACAGGGGCAAATAGAGACAGCTTGTCTGCTCAATTAGATGTTGATTCAACGTTCTCAAACCAGCTCGGAGAGAGATAAAGAATGCTGGCATGGGGCCACTCCTGCTTGTGGCCAAGAATCAGCCTAGAATGATGAAGCAGAGTTTCTAAAAATGAGGTCAAGAAGAGAATGGACTTAGCAAATTTGTTCCAAGAGCAAAGCACACGGTCAGGAGTTCTGGCCACATGTTTTAGACATGATGTATCCTCCAGGATCTGCTACGCGGATTGCTCGGTGGTACAGTGGTGTTACAGAGCATAATTAGTGCCTCTGTGTCATTTGGCTACAGTTAGAATTCACTGGAAAAGAGACTCTGCCTTTCTTACCTCAGCACCTGTCAATACAAACACTGGCTTGTCAGAATTACTTTGTGGTAACTATCTATGATCTGGACTGGAGGAACTTCTGGTTCTGAAGCAATGGCAGAAATGCTGTAAAAATAAAAAGATTATAGATTTTTCTCTACTGTGGTAGAACCTGTGGCTCAATCAGAGCCAACTTTCTCTCTCAAAATTCTTGGGAAGTGTTAATGGTAACTGTTCAAGGAGAACATTCCTTTCTTCTCTGGCTTCCTTTAAAAACTAACAAAACAGCAGTGAAAAAGAACTGCTTTAAATTAATTTGGTTTAATGCTAATTGCAGAAGGTCAACATGATATTGAGGAAACCTGAAAATTCAATTGCCTACTTGATGAAATATCAAGAATTTCTAATTTTATTATGTAAAACATTTATTTCTCAGCCCACATTTTTAAAAGGTAAAGCTTTTTTCAAGCATATACTTCCCTATTGACAGATTTGTCACAGTCAAACTGCTCTTTCCCACTCTTTTTTGTGTGCTAAATGCCTAATGAGTTATCAAATGGCATGTTTTCTTCCTGTGCTGGCATAGTACATTAAGCATTTGTGTGTGTATATACAAAATTTAAGCTTTTTTACTAGTCAATTGTAATTCAGAACTCATCTAAGGACTGCAAAAGACAAAATTATTAGCAATAGAACTGGGCATGCCCAAGGCTGATGTCCTGGTGAGGAGGGAATTATTTTAATAAGTGTGAGAAAGAGCTTTAAGAACCTGGCTTTCCCACTGGGAAAAGAACTGAGCACAGTATGAATCAAAGTTCTAAAGTAAACTAAGCAAGATAGACTGTTACACCATTTAGCAGCCCAGCTCTTTAAGTTAGATTATCCAAGCTTTCAGAATGTAAAGGACCTTTCTTCAGGGATGAATTATGGATATCATGTTAAATTTATAACCCACTTCCATTACAAAGACCTATTTTAGCCTCTTGTCTAATTATGATTTAGAAAATTAGTTTGGCCTGAAAATTGTCTGATTTACTCTAAAGGCAAAGGAGAATGTTTCCACTGAGTGCAAAGATAATTTATGGCACGTTTTTTCAGGCAGAGGTCATTCAATTATTTCCCTGATTTAAAATTTTGTCTTTTCATCTAACATTTGTTTAGCTCCACCTAGGTCAAGAACAGATTATTGTTCTCTCTTCAAGACTACTTCTCTTTTGTTCAGTTGTTCTTTTGTTCGGGTTTGGTTTTGTTTTAAAGTAGACAGCTATTGAAAACTTGTGAATTCTAGTTGATAAAATGATAATACATATTCATCACTGGTTTTTGTAGCCTGTTGGTTTTTATCACAATTCCGTGGAGCAGAAGCAAGCTCTAAGAAGGGTTAGAGTTAGTTTTTTTGCAAAAGACAGTGTATAAGTGTACAGTTCTCTATTATCTTACTGAGAATCAGGGAGACGTGCAAGCCAAAAATTACTTCAGTTCATATGCATCATGTAATTGCAGACACTCGTGTATTTATAGCTCCAGTCAATTTAGTCACATTTTAACGCTGCAGTAGGCATAAGTTTTCAGACAAACTTGTGGTGAAGCTAGTTATCTTAGTTCAGCTCTGTCTGAGGGGATCTGTGGTGTGTTCTTGAGCAGGGAGAATAATGTAGGAGGGTTTTCAGTGCCTGCTGTTAAATGAGTTCCTCAGTTGAGGGACTAGTTTGCTTTTCATCTGGTCAGAAAAGTGGGTAGGCAGGCAGCAGGAGGGTAAGACTACAGCTGAAGGAGAGGGGAACACTCACACAGAGAAGTGAGAAGAGGCTCAAATTCCTACTCTAGTAAGCCGTAAATAAATGATAAATGCATACCAAAAATCTAGAAAGAATCTGCTTTAATCTAGCTCAGCAGCTCAACAAGTTTAAAAGGTTGTTAATTATTATATATCATTATTCAATCACTTCAAGAGATGGAACAACTCCTGCATTTGCAATGGAACAAAAGATTTTACAATATAACTGAAACTAGGTTTAGAAAATAAAAATTAGGAATTTTTTTCCCCTTCTTTTTTAATCATGTCCAGCATAAAAGAGCAACATCCACTTTGGGAATTCTGTCAGTAGCCAGCTTCTCTCTGACAGATGACTGTAAAGTTGTGTGGATGAGATACTCAGATGTATGTAATAGAATTTTAATTTCCATTTCATTAAACATGAAATACTTCAGCGAAGTGGGAGGAGTAGTCCAGCACTATACACTGTATACAAAAATAATCTGGAGCAAATTCTGTCATAGAAAATTCATCTCCTTTAGGTGCTTCCTGCATCAATAGCAGGGTCTTGTTCCAAATATTCCAGCATGAGTATCTTCCTTAGTTCTAATTCCTTCAAATTCGGATTCCCATCTTATAATGATTCCACCAATTACAACCAAATCATTCTTCATTTGGGACCTCGGCACTCCACTGACAACGCTGAGACAAATGTTGTCATGGAGGCTCCCAGAGAGAAAGCCAGACTCTCTTAAAAGGTAAATTACAAATTGGAGACAACCACAAACTAATCAAAACGTAACAGGAAAATCATTTCTCCCTGGTCTGTTTTGTCTGTGCAGTTAATCCAAGCCTGATTTGATAATAGTACTTTCTGTTTCTTATGGACAGCCCTTGTCAAGGCCCACAAATTATCATTTGAAGCTATTTGTTTAAGCCATACCATTTAATGCTTACGTAGAGAAAGATGCTCCTCATGTCCAGCAGAATGGGAATTTACAGTATAATCTCTTTAAGCTGCTCTCGTTAAACTCCCATCAAATTTCTGCTTGCAACTTCTTTGTCTGCTCTGCCTTTGATGTAGTAGAACATAAAAAGCACCTTTAGAATGTCTGTAAGAGGAGGTGGTGAATAGTTAGGACCTGCATTTACATCTTTCCAGTGTTTTCCTTTAGAAAACTATGCTTTCAACATTCCTCCCAAAAGGAATTTCTTTTTTTTTAACAATCATTACTATTATTCCTAGAGTTGCTAAATGGCAATTGTAAATGGTGGATATGAGTGACTTGATTCAACGTCTAAGTGAAGCTGAAATTTGGGGAGGAGGGTACACAGACTGAATTCATACCCTCTAAATAATAAAAGGATATTCACAGGAAAAAGTAAATGGTGAAAATAAATTAGAGTGAAAACAAACTCAGCTGTTTCCTGAAAAGCAAGCATTTTTAATTATCATTTTTCCATTTGTTTCCTTGCCTGTGGTGTCTCCGTGACATGATAAGAGTTTATTCTAAAATATAAAGTGTGAACACTAGACTTTGTAGGCTAAAAAGAACTGCTACAGTCCCCTTCTGCAGCACAGCTGCCATCCTTTCTCTCTAGTTCTTTCTTCCTTTTCTCTTAGCCCTGTGCAGCATTACTTAGTGCAGGGTCTGCCAAACAAGAGGTGAGAGATGATGGACCCCCTGAGGAATGAGAAAATGGAGAGGTTGACTGCACACATTGCACATGAATAGCAGGAGGAGATGCTATTCTCCTCTGGTTCCTTTCTGCCATCTAAAGGTATCCTCTAAAGTAACTTAGCATTACAGAGTGCTTTGAGCAATGAACTGTGAGTCAGGAAACCTGGGTTCTATCCCTCACTGCATAATTGTGAATAAATCACTTGCCTGGACTCAGTTTCTCAATTTGTAAGACACTCATTATGGACTATCTTTCAAAAACTCTTTAATGATGTGTGGCTGGAAAGCCAATTAGAAGTGCAAATTTCTTTAAAATCAACTCTTCACTAATGTAGCAATGGAAAGCTGGGATAACCAACGAGAAGGAAAAATACAACTGCTCCTAGTGCTAAGACCAGCAGTGCCCCACATGAGAGTTAGCTTGGACATCTCATCCATGACAGGGTCATGCATAACCTGCTTATCTGCTCATTATAATAGGTAGTTGATTACAGGCAGCTATGAACATGAACAAATAAAGAAGGGTAGGGGTAGAGAAGAACAAGGACAGTCACATTTTCTAAATCATGAGGGGAGTCAGGAAGAGAAGTTTTGCTTGGATTTTGTAGTGACCACAGTGTTTCTGTGCTTTCACTGCAGCAGCAGACATTGGGCTCGATAACCAAGGGGTTTTTCTGGTCCCTGTTTCTCCAAATCCCAAAATTTGAGCAGCCTCTATCTACTTTTTCTACTACTAGTAAAAGTCTGCTGCAATATGCTCTTCTCCCAGGTTCACAGAATTCTAGGAGAGTGGAAGGGAACACAGCTCTCTTTATGGATGCATGCATTAGTGAGTAAAGCCAGAAGGATGGATGTAGAGTTCGTGGAGCATTTGGGACTTGGACAACAGCAGTCACTGTGAAGACAGCTTGGCTGTTGACCACTTTCTCATGAAGGACAGAAAAAAGTGTAATTTTTAGTCTGGGGAAGGCCTGTTCAGAGGGGTTATATCTTTTATTATTATTTTTTTAAGTCTAATTTATTGTCACTATTTCAAGTTAAGTGTCTAACTCCTTTGGACTTTACTATTACATCTTTCTGACTGCAGTTGTTCCTGGATAAATCTACCCTACTGATGCCTTGGCCATGTTGTGTACAAAAGAAATGCTTAAGGTCAACTCTGTCTTTACTGCTCATCAGCAGGCACTTGTCAAGCCTTGGCAATACAGGACCTTCTCTATACTCACCTCTGCTCATCAGCTGGCAGGAGAGCAAAACCTGGGAAGACACTGTTTAAGGAATCAAGCTCCCTCAGGATGCCAAATATGGCACAGCTTGTACCTACACTGTATATTGGGTAGACATCTGGCAGACTGACCTCAGAACCCTGCCTGGCAACTATGCTGAAAGGAGCCAAAGTAGAGGAGCTGTAAGGCTAGCATGTATGTCACTACAGGCACATACATCAGCGGATCAGGGGCCTGGTGCAAAATGTGGAACAAATACATTTAAATGCATGCATTTGCAGTGACCCACTGCCCCATGTCTAAAGCAATATAGTAATGCCTTCCTTCCTTACTCGTATGCTTTTCGGGGCATGGAACCTTGAATGGCTGTGAAATGCTCACAAGTCAATAACTTTGATTGGGAGCTTTCACTGGGTGTTGGCATGCCTGTAGGTTAAAGGATCAATGAAGACAACTAAGAAAGGTCAGCTTATCGGGAATGTTTTTCTAGCTGCTTTAAAGGGATTGAGATCAGATCAAGAAGATCCTGATCAAAAAGACAGAAAACCAGTTGCCAAGGGTTAGGAGCAGGCTGACCACTAGATACATGATAGGCACTGTCTATTGACCCCTCTCCCTTCCCCAAAGGGGAAGAGAAAAAGAGTAAGGGAGAAAGACTTATGGACTGGAAAACTAAACTGTTAGTTAGGACACTTCAGAAAAAAAAGTAACAATCTTCTGGCATCAGCATTCATAAGGTAAGCTTACTAGAAACTGTTGACAAGTATCTGAAAAGTCTCTTAGGTGATTCTCCCTATGGAGCTACCCTCTGATACTTCACAGAACACAAAAGAGTGACGCAGATTTCAGTTATCACACAAATGGTAAATTTGAAGCTTTAAATATGGGGTGTTTTCAGACTGGAAACTAGGACAGAAAAGGACTGCCAGCTTTTGCTTTTCATGTATGATGATCAAAATACAAAAGCAGATCAATTAATGTAGTGGTGATGGCACATGGTGGCTTTGGGAATCAACTACTTCAAGATCTGAAGTGTCAAAAGGAAGACTGGAACTCCACCCTAACAGGTTAATAGGGGTTAAACAATCACCTAAAAAGGTAAATTAATCCTTAATCTCAAAAATGCTCTGTACAGGTGGCCCTCGTGATCATATTTTAATGTTCACTACAGCTCTGCATGATGGTAGGTGCCAACTGCAGGTGGAAGGGTTTAAGGTCCAGGCCAGACTGTAAGGTGATGTATTCAGAGCGTGGTTTCATTAAGCTTAGAGGAAGCCCCACTGCCATTCATATCACTACTAATTAAACCAAGTAACAGTCATGAACTCTGCTTAAAGCAAGAGCCCTATGTTTGGATCCTGCTGAGTTGCATAACTTTTTACATGACACTTTTATTGCAATTTAAAAGTTTTATGGGTATTCTTCTTGTGCGTGCCAGAGTGGAACTGACTTCCTCAAAGTTTATCAATGAGAAACAGCTTGTTTAGCAAATGGAGCATCCTCTGCGAGATTATTTTAGTGTTGTACTGTGACTTGTGCTATGACATCCTTTAATTCTCATTTCATGCCTAAAATTTAAAATTAGATATGCTCAGGAAGTTGGCAAGAATTTTTCATTTTAAATGGTCTCTGGATTTCCTTCTGATAAGCACAGTAAAGTTGCAGTTGGGGCTGCATCTTAAATGGTTGGAGGGCACACTTTCAACATTTGAGTGAATTTGCAGCTAGGATAAGGAATGGCCTAGCAGCAACGATGAGAAACCACATTTCAGTATCCCGGGGAAGAGGAAGGTGTCATCTCCATTTTTGTTGTAAATGACCAAAGTAGAATTATTTCCATCAGCTGGCATGTTCAGAATACCAGTTATGTTTGCAATAATGGTAACTAGAGCAGAGAACATGCAATATATGTTTACGTGTTGATCTATCTTCAAGTAAGAAAAATATTTTTATAGTGCCATCTCAAAGTTCATTTTGTAAATTTATTCTCAATGAAAACCTTTCAATTACAGTAGTCAGTAAATGCCACTGAGGTATGAAATGAATAATTTATAAATACATTTGTTTCCTTCTCATTGCATAGGTACTTAAGCACTACAATGGGTGGACAAAACAATTACTTTTGTTCAATATTAAGAAGTATATCTAAAGAACAAATTATTTGCTAGTCATGATTCTCATGAAGATGTCACTATCGACTGAAACACAAATGAAGTCTGTTCACTCTAAGTACTGTTTTTTCAGTTTATGGCTACAAGAAGAGAATCTTCTTGCAATAAAATTTTAAGTCTGAAGATTTAAAAACATTTTATTTGCCTTGAAAGAGAATTTTTCTTTGGTATGTTTTGAAAACTGAGGAAATAATACCCAGGGAATTACATAACCATACTCACTAACATGATTATTATTAGCCTTCTTCATTCATTACTGAAGTTTAATTTTATTAGATTCCTGACACGACGTTTGCCCTGGAAATCAAACATCACTGCTGTCTTCATGTGGGAACTGCCTCCAGTAGCCAAGCCTTCACCCCTATCTGCTTGCCTCCATCTGCAGAGCCCGTGGCTCTCTCCAGAAGTGCTCAAAGCCAGTCTGTATTCTAGAAGGGGAGCGAGGTGCTGGTGTTTCTCAAGTAACAGAGGCTGCCCTAGTTCTGGAAGCAGGCACTGTGGCAAAACAAGACAGCACCAGAGCTGATCAGGCCTTTTAAAAGCTGAGTGACCATACGGGCTTGAATTCAGTGCCATGCTGGCAGGGGAAAATATTTCTGTGAAATATGGGAGCTGAGTAGCTCTGAGGGCATCAATGCAGAGCTTTCACATGCTAGCATGCTGCCTACAGAGCTGTTTCAGGAAAAAAAAAGAAGAGAGGCTCCAATCTCACAGTGGGCTGCTGGAGAAAATCGAGTCATCTGGATTGGTACAGACGAAGTCAATTCTCTCGGCTCCCAGGCCGGAAACATAAGGAAAGATTATTTAGTGCTGTCTGAGTTGAGACACAGTCTTGGCCTTTAGGAGTCAAGCTTTATGAAATGCAGTGAAATTCTATCTGTGCACACAAGCAGAACATTAGGCTCCAAAAGCACGTGATTTCACACTCGGTGGCAGGGCCAGTTATTCAGCTACTGCCCACAGCCTTCCTCCCACTCAAACACTGCCTTTTTTGCTGTGTCAGCATACCTGTGTGCACCATGTGGAAATGCAGAATGGAGAAATGATGTGGGTAAAAAAAATTTAAAAAATAAAATAAAATCTTTCCTTGTATCTCCCTACTATTTTGGTTTTGTCTTCAACTCTCATTTCTGTGGTGCAGTTGACTGTGCAGCCTCTCACCCATAGTCACACAGCCATGGAATGGGAACAAGATGGGGGCAGGACTGATCAGGTTGGACAACAGCTTCCCAGGCTAATACTGCTCCTTGGCCAGGAGAAAAAAATAAAAATCATTCCTTTCATCTGGCTAGCAAACAACTTGATAAATATCTTACCAGAAATGAGTTTATTACAAGCCAGAAATAACTGCTAGCTCTTACCTTGTGGAATTCACTTCCACAATGCAGCAGAGAGAGGAAGTGAATAAATGTCTTGGTTTGGAACATAAACCTCCTTCTGTGCTTCACAGCTGGGTTTTCTACTGCTTGGAACTAGTTAGTAATATCTACTTGTAGAGGCTAGTGGATCAAATCACCTTTTCCTCTCATGGATATGGATGGTTTGTGATTCAAATGAATTACCTCTCTTTCAAAGCAACTGAAAAGCCTGCAGACCCCTGGTGGTGAGCCACAATGCGTGGTTTGTCATTGGCTGATCTTGTTTTAATGGAGAGACTTCCCTGCTCTTTATTTTAGTGAAATCATTCATTTTGTAATTCAAGTGCTTATAAAAATGTTATCCTAATTGTGATGTTTTCTTAACAAAATGAAGTCATCATTTTACCTTGCACCTATATTAATTAAACCTGATGAGGTAACTGTATGTTTTCTCTGTTTATTTTTCTACATCTGTTTGCACTAGCAGGATGTTGTTATTTTTTCTTTCCCATTTCTCAAAATAGGACAACTAACCTAAAAGTGCACACAACCAACACAAAGAAGTATGCAAAGGACTTATAAATAACTGCTTTCAATCTATTCTTCTGCTATATAGAGCCTTCCTTTCTCCTTCACTTACGCTGCATGTCACCTCTTGAAACATTCTCTCCAGAGTATTGAACGCTTTTTAATGTTTTCATATGGCAATCAATAATTATCAATTATACACTTAGTCATATAGTGCCAAACCCTTTCATTTAATACTTGGTTCATCAATTGTTCATATATACGTTCTGTCAAGCAGCTTAATGATATGATTGAATTGTGTGCTATTGATTTTCTATCTGTCAAGTTTATGCAGTGATTTGGAAATACCGGGCCCATACGCTGATGTAATTTCCTTGACTTCACCAGAGTCATTACTGGGCTGGGGTAAGGGATTGATAATCAGCTTGCCAAACATCTGGAGGGAAAGATCTTTTTGGTGAGGGTATACTAGTGCCCTCTACAGTCTCCTCACCTAACAGGATTACATTCTAGTTCCTTTTAAAATGTAAGGGATTACTTTGTTTGGATATACTTGATTGCATATAGTGTAATTATACATGTAAGCTAATGGTAAACAAATCTATATGAGCCTTCATTGTTTAGCTATAGATGGGCTAATCACGAGAGAGAGACAGGCATGCCAAAATACTGTTAAGAGGATCTTTGAAAAATCAAAATGAATCAAAACCTGGGCAGGGAATTGGAAATGTGCAGATCTCTGTGCTTGTACACAATGTTTGCAGTGGATCTGGGATATGCTGGAGTAAAACCAGGCAGCTCACTGATTTGATACCTATTGCAATAAAAGTGCCTAGGTCAGTTAGGCATTAGCTAGACAGCAGACATAAGACTAATGAGAACTTGGAACAGTCAACACCTCTTACAGTGCTATATTTCTAGTGCTGTTGAAAAGGTATTTTTGTTTAATTGTTCTGAAATACTACCTTTCCAAAATAATGTTTCTTTCCCTCCTGCAGCTTGAATTTTCTTAAGAAAATACAGAGATTGGCAAATACAAACTTAAGGAACTGAAAAAGCAAAGTGAAGGCTAAAAATAAATAAAAAAAATAAAAAAACAGCCACAAATCAGAAAAAGAGAGATGCTTAAAGTCACAGCTTTTCAATGGTGTCTTGCACACATATATATTCTAAAAAATGTGAAAATAATTTATCTTTTGGATACTTCTTTCTTGCCCAACTTGTTAAGCTTCTCTGTTCACCCTGTCAGGAAGAAAATAAGCCCACCACAATAAGAAAAAAAAAAGAAGTAAAACCCACAATCAAACAAAAAGAACCTCTCAACCTCTACATAACCAACAACAAGTTTGAATGACAGGGTGTGGAGCAAAGGATCTATCTTCAATCACCTCAGTCTTATAATGGGTTGTTTTACATATTCAAATAAATGTCCACTAATAAATACCAGAATCATAAATGCATCCCACAAGGAAATCTCATTAAAACTTATTTATCCCATCCTTCTATGTCCTCTCCAAATGTCAGAGATAAGATCAGCTTTATAGTACTCCTGGAAGATTAACAAGTATAAAATTTTGTGAAGCAGTTGGGCAAGTAAATCTTAAATCAAGAGACTTTTTTTGGCAATACTTCCCTCATATTTAAATTACAAAAGCTTGAACTTCACTAACAGCTAAAGTATTCCCATTTTCACTGTATGATGAGTGTAGAAATCAAATCTCAGCCTGATAACAAGCTGTTAAGGGCTTCAAGAATCAGGGTTGTCAAATAGTTCTGGGAGGGTGTGTGAAGTTATTCCGGAATCTGACTAAAGGAAGAAACTTCTGCAAGTCTCTCCATGGACTGTATATTCCAGGGAGGCCAATTTAAAGATTAAGGGACATGTTCTGACTTCGTAACCAGTTGCACAACTGAAGGCAGAGCTTTAGGGAATAGGTGCAATTCCATTGATATCAACAAGAATGGATCTGAAGGCAGAATTTCTGGGAGACAAAATGACTTAAAGAAATCCTGAAAACTGGGGATTTGTACAAGATACTCCAAGCTCCCTTTTAAATTTCTCTTGTCAGACTGGAATGGAGCATCCAAACTGTTTATTAAGACCAGCACTGCTGATACTATCTTTATTTTAATTTCTCTTAATTAGTTTATACCCTATCTGCATGAGTTAGAAATACCACGGGGGATGAGGGATTAGAGGTGGGTTTCCAAACCGTGTATGTTAAATTTTCACTGAGCTGTTGGTACACAAGATCTATTTCTAAAGGCAGGCAGTTTAAGCACGTAGTACAACACGGCACCACAAAATAGTGCCAGGAAGGATTGAAAGGATTTTGAAAGTGAAGATTTTCATTGACCTTTGGAAACATATTACTGAATCCCTGCTTTTCTTTTTCTGTAATCAGTTAATTTATTTTACTGGTATTTTACTAGGCACTGCTGACAGAGATCATGTACACCTGGGAAAAAGGGCATTCTAAATAGTTGCCAGCATTATAAACAAATAAAGCTATATAATTTGCTTTGGAATATAGTGAACATAACCATAGAACATACCTAGAAATGGGTCTACCTCAGCCTTTCAGCTGAGCCTGTAGCTAAGGTGATTCCAAAACATATCTCTCACTTTGGGGTTGAAATTAAGCTGCATCTCTCCTAATAAAAGTCTGTTTTATTGTTGGGACTTCTCTTGATTGTAGCTGGATGAAAAGAAAAATTTTCCTGCTACTGTTTGCTCCTGTGTCTTAAACCAAGATTTGTAGAAAAAGGGAGGAAAAAACCCAAACCCTGCTTTTTAGAAAATTGAAAGAGTGGTTGTGAAAGGCAATGACTTGACAGATCTAAATACTGATATTCCTTATGTTGCTAAGCAGGTCATTGTGACTTGTAAGATTTTAATTTCATTGCACATAGGCAACAGATACCTTTATGAATTCAGGCCTATGTGGATAGGAATTCAAAACCATCCATGCAGTTCAGCAGTTCTACCTTAACTCTGGATCAGAAGGGGCCACCTCCAGAGCAGCAAGGCAAGTCTGCTGCACTGTGATAGGAATTCTGTAACAGAGACATGCAGGACTGTGGCATCTGAGTTGAGGCAACAATAAACAGCAAAATCTTTTGGTCTCTTGCTGTTCAGTAACAATTTAAAATCAAAGATCTTCTAGTCCCATATCATCTCCATGCTATCACTTGACTCCTTGTTGTATAACATAGAATAATTTAATTCCTTCAAGAAATGGCACATCCTGTGGTGAGAAATAGAGGAAAGCTACACCAATTCCAGTCCCAGTCTTTTGCTAAACTTTCTGACTCTTTCAAGAAAGTTTCTCTTGGTTTCCATCCCTTCTGCCCAGTATCTAAAATCTCCTTAGAGTGCATCATCTAAATTGCAGGTCTCTAAGGTCATTCTAGTCGCTGGTTATGCACAATTAGGTGGCAACAGAACTGGTATGGGGTTAAAATAGGGGAATAAATCCTGGCAAAGCTTTAGGCCTCCTCTCAACTTGAATTAAAATGTAATATCATGTCTTATTACTGGAAATACTTAGAGCAAACATCTACATATGCCCACTGAAATGCATATTAACATCTTTTAATGCTTCTTAATTATTACAACCATGAAGCATGCTGCTAATCATGCTGTAAGCATGTTTATATACAAAAACTCTGATGACTGTGCTTGTGCCAAGCATCTCAGTTTTAAATGTCTCTGAAAATTCAACACAGATTTTGAACTAGCATCTGAAAGATGTGTGGAAGTCTAGAAAAATCATCCAGATTGCCCACTCTGTAGGCAACTTGAATAAGTCTCATCATAATCAGACACATGATGTACATCTGCTGGAGCTCTTTCATCTATCTGGAGAGCAGATCCCACAGCACAAACTCCCCAAAGTTCTGATTGCTAGTTTCATTAAAACAGCTTCTATCTTGCTCAAAATAAAAGTGTAAAGTTTAGTCAGCTTTTGTGAGAATGCTGAAATGCCTAAAAGCCTCAGTCTGTGAAGAACACAGCTCTGGGTAAACAAATCCACTAATCCTTACTGGTGTACTCCCACCTAAAATATTTAAAAGTATCACTAGCAGGAATTGGAATATCAGGGAATGCTTTTGACTGAAAACTCTATTCAGCTCCCTTTCAAGGTGAGAAAATAACAGGTATATGCAATATAGATACTTCTGGTAGTTGATTAACTGTTCTCAGTAGCTGAGACATTTGTTTCTTGTACTGATGCACTTCATCCATCCATTTGGTCTATCTATAGATTAACTTTGTAATTATTCATTACAGATTTTCTAGTAACAAAGGCATGAGGTACACGAATTTGAGATCATTTCCTATGAACGTGTGGCTTGTACAGTGTTCTAAGCAAAATGTACTGTAAGAGGCAGCTGAAAACACTATTAGGAAATCTATTCACCAGGACAAGGGCAGGAAAGTTAAAAATCACTAGCAATATAGATGAAGTAACTCCAAGGGTTTTTTTCAGAGCTTCCTTTATTTTATTCTTATTGTCCTGCTTGTAACTCAATGTGTAGAAAACAATTTGTAGAGTAGATACTTTCAGACAAAGTACTTGGAGTAAGGATGATGGTGAGAGTTTAAACAAAAGGATGAATTGATCCATTGCATTAAGGTTTCATAATGGCATTATACCATTCCATCTATTTACTGGAGAGCATCTTAGAAGTGTTTGTCATGCAGTCAGCCTGCAGGTCTTTGGGCTTTACCTGGAGCTGTATAAGTAAAGATGTAGTCCCAGAGCTTCTTTTTTGATCCTAGCTATTGAAATGTAAATAGCATGGTAAGGGATGTCTCTGGAGTACTCTCATACAGAATAAATTGTTCTTTATTTTGAAAGAACAGGCAACATTTTCAGAGAGTGGTGTACTTGAATCAGATTACTGGTAAATCAAACAGTTTGTCACAACAGGCAAGATAATGAAATAGTTTCCCTCCACTTTGCCTTGGCTTTGCTGCCGCCTACAGAGGAGGTGGGAACTGGAGGGTCATCTGTGGCTGATTTCTTTTCTGGATATTACTCTGCACTACTATTTGATTTCACTTTCTTTTCTTCATGACTATGTCACCAGGGTGGTAGCAAGCTACTGTTTTATCCCTATCAGTCATCTCATGCTGCAAGGAATCCTTGTTCAGCATTACTCCCAGGACACAACCTTGTGCAGGAGGTGCTGGGTTGTTTTATCAAGGCTGGTCACATTTCTACATCTTACACCCAGTACCAAAGTCCTTAGACAAGTGGCATACTTCATTTTGCTAGCCACTTGAGTGTATATAATCACCAAACCCTACCAGGCAAACACACACAAGAACAAGGGGTGTTCTTACTTCAAACTGAAGATGTACTGTATCTTTTTTTATTAGCAGTGAAATCAGATAAGTATTCATGTGATGTCCAGATTTAATGTAGAACTGTTTCAGTATGTGGTGTTTTTAAGGGAATTATTGATATTAGGGTTGAAGTTCTCCCTCACAGGACAAACACTGTATAGTTTGGCTACGTACTATGGTTTTGCCAATGTTAGGTTTAAAATCATCTCTCAGAAATGATCTCTGAGGAATGCATTCTTCTGTAGATATTACTTCAAAGTAAAGATGTTCTTTCTGGCTGTGGTTTTGATTTACTCCTGTCTTTAGTCACTTGCACAATACAGTTCCCAGTACTTAGTTACACGATCAACTGCAACTTGATAATTATTTTGCCTTTTTTTTCCCACTCATATCAGCACACATTTATTTCTACTATCTCAACACCGTACAAAGTTATGTTAATCCATTAGTCAGTGATTAAAAGGCATTACTAGCTAAGCCAGGTTCCGTTTCCCATACAAAACAGTTCTGCTGGTTGCAGTTTGTTTCTTATGAGGCACTCTGAGATAATTAATACCTTTCAGGATCATTCAAGAAACAGAAGTGTCAGAATGTACACAGCAATTGAAAACAAAAAACCACAACCAAAAACAAAGAAAACCACCTCTTCAAATCTGAAGACAAAGCTGAAGAAATGCCTGTTGCTCACTCTGTACCTGTCTAGTAAATCAGTAGAGGATTTCTGTCTCCAGAACTGTCTGTCAACTTTCACAAACTTCACTTTTAAAGACTGAGCTAGGTACTGTCAAGAGTTTTCTCTAAGATGTACAAGGAAAGAAAAAAAAAAGCCTTTGTTACTAGCACTTCCAAAATTTTAGGTGAGAATCTCTCTTGTGAGCTGACTACAAACTCCTACCTATTTTCATGTAAAATTAGAAATTAGGGACATGACAACCCAGTGACTGGCTGTTGCTCCTGTGGTCAGTTTTTATGACACCAGTTTTCCTGGAGAAGCTGTGCCTAGTCAGTTAGAGATAGTTATTCTTATTTTGCACAGAAGTACAAATGAACAAGCCTTCAGTACATGTTAAAATACTAGAGTGAATTTCCTTAAAAATAAGGAAATTACAATAATATAAAATAATGTACCTAAATGAAAATAGTTGGCTAGATGGAAAGTTTGACTTTGTGCAGATGATACTGTACACGTGACCTATGTACTTCTGACAGAATCCTGTATGTTGGTTTGAATCCACTCTATTTCAGCTGGGGACCTACCAAAATAGTAAGAATTTAATGACCCTATCACCTCTAGAGCCAAGTGACATGAAGTGATCTTTTGCATTATGAAATGCAGCCATGCACATGCAGAGTAGCTGCCTAAAACTGCAATCCTGTCAGCTTCTGCTTCTGTTTTCTCTTACACAGCCTCTCTCCTTTGGTAATTCTCTTTGTGTGTTATTGTAATGTCCATAATCTTGGTATTTCTGTCCTATTCTAGAGCTATCTTTGCATCTCAAGGGTCTGACAAGCAAGGTCTCAATGTGAGAAAATAAAAATTCTTAATCCTATATCAAAAAAACCTTAACACACAAGAGCATTGTCTTTAATATATTATTTCTTTTTTTTTATCTTGTCTGATTTCCACCCCTTGCAGCCTCAGATCACGTAGTTTCTCCTCAGTTATCAGGTTTGCCTGATCTGTTTGCTTTTATTCCAGAAGACAAGGTATTCTCATTATTAAGACTTGATGCTATGCCTGAAAAGACTATAAACATACAGAGCTGATCCCAAAGAATGCAATCTCAAAACTTCAGTGGACATCTGACAAGACTAAAAATTCAGATCATACTTTTAGACCTGGATTTTATCAAAAGAAATTCTGCAGTTGCAGAAAGAACAGACTTCTGTCCTGCCTCCATTTTAAACTCAAGACTTTGCCTTCAAATTAAATTGGAATTAAAACTGAGTCTCAGATCATTTTAGATCTAAATGCATTTAGTTATAAATGCAACAGCAACCAAAACATATCCAGTTCTGGAACCTTTTTTTATCAGCAAGCAGGTGGTACTCATGGTAACTGAGGAGACTGGTACTGCTGAAGATACTGGTTTATTTAGAACACCACAGATAAAACAAAAAGATGAATTCACTTAATCTGTATTATATTCCTCAGGTCATTGCACAGAACAGACAGTTGTTCTCATTTGCTTCATCAAATGGTTGATCAAGGGATTGGAAAGAGCTTGTTCAGTTTACATCCTGGAAATGACTATAGGAATGGACACACAAAATAAGTTAAGAGAGCAAAATAATGATGACATTATTAAAAAGTCTTTAATACCTATGTGGTTTAAGATTACAAGATTACTAATTATCCAAATAATAATTTGTCAAAGTAAATGAAAAACCTTATAAAAAAATGACTGCAGTAGGTTTTGGGGAAATATGGATGAAAGGCAGAAAAAGCAATACTAAGTGAAAAGTTGAGATGGAAACTTTAGAGAAAGGTTTCCAGGAGACTGCCAGGGAGCAGGCAGTGACAAAACCTTGAAGCAGGAACTTGGGGGACTTCTTTCACCTCAGCTGACTTTTTGTGGGAAGTTACAAGAATTTCTATTTTATGCTGATTAAGTTCCAATACTGCTTTGCAAAGGCTGTTCCTGTGTTTTCCATGTGTCTTTAATCACACAAGTCTCTTCATGCTATCATTGCTGTTATTATTATCAATAAAATTACACCTAAATTCTGAAAACTGCTCCCCAGAACCAGACCCTCAAATAGCTTTACTGAGGTGGATGTGCTGCAC
Source organism: Chloroceryle aenea (assembly GCA_013399075.1). Taxonomy (NCBI): domain Eukaryota; kingdom Metazoa; phylum Chordata; class Aves; order Coraciiformes; family Cerylidae; genus Chloroceryle; species Chloroceryle aenea. The sequence goes on from VWZY01003280.1 coordinate 276,455, forward strand.
TGAGATATGCTGAATAAATTAATGCATGCAACTGTCTGTTGGTTTGCATTCTTAAGCAGGAATTTGAAGGCTTGATGGACACCAAGCAAACAGGTTTGGTTAATATTTGTGTATTCCTTCTGACAGAATGGAGCAGCCTCAGTCAGAGATGAGTTGTGACAGCCCATTCATTGCACATTTGCTGTCTCAGATTATCTGATAACTTTATCCACTTCTGTTCTTCCACGATTCGGTGCAGAAGTGATCATTCTTTTATGTCCAAACTGTTTTTCTTTTAATTTGAGGTCCTTCAGTGTCACTGAAGTATCATGGTGAAAATCAGTTTCTTTTATTGTTTTTTTAATAGAGAATGACTGTTTGGTTCAACACTTCTCAAAATCTTAACTCCCCTGAAATAAAAGTTGTCTACATAGCTTTATTTACAGAAAAGAAAGAACCCTTGGTAATTTTTCTGTGAATTAATATCTGCTCAACCTAGAACTGTGGGCTGTAAATTAGGTTTTATATAGGTCTTTCTCTAGTACCAGTGAATAAACCACATTTTCCTCAGTTTTCTTGTTTAAATGTAACCCAGAGTACCAGAAAAGCTCTAAGCAAAATATAACATAATAATATAATTACAGCCATTTTCAATAAGTCAGCACTTCTTTTAGTTTTTGTTTTCCCTTCTGAACAAAAGCAATGTAGGCAATTATTTTAAATTAGGTTACATGAGAATATTATTTGTGTAACAGAAAGAGGCTTCTTATTATAATTAAGTTTAATGGGTCTTGCTCTGGAGAGGAGCAGATTCAGTCTTGAAAATACTGGATGTTTCCAACTACAGGTATGTTGTATGCTTGCAGGTTGGGTGGCTATGTCAAGTCTCCTACTGAAGTGGTAAAGATATGGCAAGGACATAATTCCTTAGACCTTTTAACCTCTATTTGAACCATAGGTAATAATCTCCACAACTTCCTGGCTCTATCAAAACTGCCTCCAGAAAACTTTGACTTGAATGGACTGTGTGATAGCATGGCCAGCAGGATTAGGGCAGTGCCCCTGTAGTGAGCACCAGTGAGGTCACAGCTTGACTACTATGTTCAGCTTTGAGCACTGAAGTATAAGAAAGACATCGAGGTGCTGGAGCAGGTCCAGAAGGGCAGTGAAGCTGGTGAGGGGTCTGGAGAACATGACTGACTTATGAGGAAAGGCTGAGGAGAATGGGATTGTTTAGTGTGGAGAGGAGGAGGCTGAAGGGAGACCTTACTGCTCTCTACAGCTACTTGAAAGGAGGCCATAATGAGGTGAGTGTTGGTCTCTTCTCCTAAGTGACTAGGGATAGGACAAGAATTAAAGGGCTTAAGCTAAACCAGGCGAGGTTTAGATTAGACATTAGGAAAAATTTCTGAACTGCAAGTGAGGCACTGGAACAGGCTGCCCAGAGAGGTGGTGGAGTCACCATCCCTGGGTGTTCAAAAACCAGGTAGACATGGAACTTTGGGATGTGGTTTAGTGGTCATGATGTTAGGTAGATGGTTGGACTTCATCTTGGAGGTCTTTTCCAACTCTAATGATTCTGATTCTGTGTTAAAATATGCATTACTCCAGCTGACTTGGTTTCTGAAGGGAACAGGTTTATCTGGGTTAGGTACAACTCTTAAAATGCCCTTGTTTAGGTAAAGATGTGTCTATAACATTTTACACTGTGTTTCATTTTGAATTTTCCAACTTCATTCATTCACTGAGGTTTTTATTTGCTAGGGACAAATGTTTCAACATACTAAATGCTGCTGCCTCAAAGAGCACTGACTGAAAAACTGCCACAGTGACAATGAGTTTTATAGGAGAATCTGGTCACCAATATATGGCGAGTCAGGGGAGGCTGTTAAGAGGATCTGGGCTTTTTCTACCTACCAGTGATAAACTGTGAAGGTCTACCACAATCTGTAAACTGGATGCAAGAAACATGATTCCCTTTCTATAAAGTGTCATTAAAGATAAGGGACCAGGACTAGGACTTGAAGATAAGGTGCTACAGACCAGACTTGACAACTTTTTTTGTTGCCATACTTCTAATATCTGATGTTCTTCTTTAAACTCAGTCTCTTCTTAACGAGCTTTTCACATTGCACATTTCTTGACTCTAAATAAATATAAATAACTAAACCAGAAAAAAAAGTCTTAACCCAACAAAGTAAATAATCCCAAAGTAAATATTGAGTTCAAATTTTCATTTATCTAAAAATAATCATAATTGGAATGGCTCATGGCTCTTTAGTGTTTGCATTTCATAGTGCTAGTATAAGTAAAATAGAGTAAATGAAGTTCATGTGAAAAAAATGTTATCACAA
>VWZY01003281.1:14309-25564 GCA_013399075.1 Chloroceryle aenea
ACACCAAGGAAATCCAAACCAAATTTGCCCTTTTTTTTTTTTTAATCAGATTCCACATGTGATTTATAAATTGCACAGACTGTTGTAGATAACTCAAGACCAGCTGCAGTGGCAATTGGCATTTTAGAAGCCATTTTTAAAAATAAGATGGAAACATTTGAAAGTAGCCTAAAGGAGGCTAGCAGTCCATCACACTGTCAGTCATTATTAGCCACCAGCAGTGCAATTAAATGCAGGTAGACAATGTCCAGTATACAAATGGCCACTGAATTTTTGCACAAAATTATGAACTAGTTATAAGTTACATGCTTNCTTAGCATGGATTTGAAGCTTCTATAATAAAAAAACCTTGTAAATTATGTACTGTGGAGCAAATTCCCACTTTAGTAGCATCAGTGGATAGATCACACGGAAAACATAACAAGAATGTGATAGCATGTTTTACAGGTTCAAAACTTTTAACTTCCTGGTATCTGTTCTGAACTTGAAGAAATAATAAAGGTCATGTAGTACATATTCGTATTCATACACCATGGAGAGTCCTTGTCCTGGCACTGGAGCTATGTATTGCATGCCAGCCAACTGCTGACTCTTCAGCCAGTCCCAGGAAAAGAGTTTGGTGAAGAAGAAAGGGAGATGGCTGGGCTGAAATCAGGAGTGTATAATTTACACACAAAGATTTATGTATGCTAACTGAAAAGAGATCCAATTAATCACTCCAAAAACACATGTTCACACATACACATACATATGTTTACATATCTACATGTGTATATTAAAAAAAACCCTCCCCAGTCTTATATAGTGGGAAGCATCTTCCAAGGAATGGAATATGCCTGTAAACAGTAGCTCTACTTCTGGTGAGAAATCGACATTTTTTTGATATCTTTACCTCATGTTGTTCACTTGTAACTATTTGTGGTGAAAAAGTTGCTCCACCAAGAGCAAAGACCATTGAAAAATCTCAGTGAATGAAAGCAAGACACTCAAATAGCTTGTTGGACACAATTAGAAACAGTTTATATTTCAGAAATAAATTTGGCAGATAATATCATTATATATATTTTCCAGGTTTTCATTCTCTTCTCTTGATAAAATAAGTTATCATACTTAAAAGTACAACAGCATGCATTTTCTACTTTTTTTTTTTTTTATTTTAATAGAAGCTGTAAGAGAGAAAGCTGCAGAGGAGCTACACATATGTGTGGGGGGTGTGTAGTGTAAACTTGCTGAAGCTGTTGAGTAAATGTTTTAGCAAGTCACACCTTTTAAGTATGCAGACTGACATAAATAGATATATCCACTGTAAACTCTGTAACATCCTACAGCATAACTTTCAAAAATCAGGAGTTTCAGTCCACTTTTGTCAACAGATGCACCTTGTGAGATGGGAAGCACTGGGCTGGGGAAGGCTGACGCGCTGTCCCAGGGAGGGAGCATCCTATAGCAGATGGCTAGAGAATCTATCTCTATCTTTAATAGTGCTGGCTTGATTTTGCTCCTAGTAGCTTATCTGATATTTTACGACAGTTCAAGCCTGTGGAAACTGTGCCATAGTTTAATTATGTGTTGTATGGGGAACTGTGATTTTTAGCTGGCTCAAGGCAAACCTGCTATTATTCCTTGTCCCCTTGTGGCTCTGGGAAAGGGAAAAGGCAATTTTGCCCACTATTGACTTTTCTCCACACCACTTATGATTTTCTAGACTCCTATCATACATCCATCCAGGCTGAAGAGACTCAGTCCATTTAATAATATGCAAAAGGATGTTCTTACATGATTTTGTCCATCTTGCTGCTTCACTCTGTGTATTTGCTATTTGAGATACAGCAGGACTAGGTCTGCACCCACCCAGAACTCAAAATGAAGTTATGGGCTAGCTTTATGCACTGGCATATTAATAAATTACACTCTGCTCTTGATTCCTTCATCAGTAATCAGATTGGGGTTTTTGGTCATTGGGCATTTTTTATCTGAAAAAAGACATGGAGCTATGTACTGTAACTCCAACATCAACTTCTTGAATGCTAATAACTGGTTACAGTTATCAGAGGTATATACTGAAACAAACTTCCCAAATACACATGCAAGGAGTCATTTATGGCATAAGAGTACTAGCTCTTCAAGAGCTTTTAATTACCTGGATGATTCATTTAGTATGGACTGTTTGGGCATAAAGAAGCAGGTAGATAAAGAAATATTACTTTTGCTACAGAAATAGATTTTTTGCACTGGCAGGTCAACTGTACAGTTTCTGCCCTCTCTCCTCCCTGCTGTTTCCAGGTTTCTTGACTCCGCTAGTGAACTTAGGCTGAAGTAAAATAAGGAGTGATAAAGAGTATATTTCTTTCCCATAAGAAATCTTCCATGAGTCCATAGCAAAAAAATCCAGTAAATTTGCTCTTGGAATGTTATATTTCCTGCAGTTCAAAATTGTGGATGCTGATGACGATTCCCTTGCTTTCTGATAAATTTATTTTCCTAAAATACTTTTTCTGATCTACAATGTTTCGTTAATTTCCTGAAACTGGATCTTGAATTTTAAGGGAATATCAATTTCACATTTGCATAAATTAAGCTCTGAAACAGATGAGTTTGACTTCAAGTGCTAATGAAATCACGGATGAGTTAAAAATAAAATTTAATTCTTGTTTTCCTTTTTAAGTAAATGACACAATCTTACCTTCTTCAGCTGTATTTGTTGATGGGTTTGCAGCACATAATTTTATTTATTTTGCATAGCTATATGTGGATAAAAATACTTGAGCTTTGTTTGGATTCTCCTAGTAAACATTTTGGTCTTGTTTTAAGACTTCATTTAGAAGTTATCTCTGAAATACAGCTTGCATAGGAAAAATAAAAGAGAGAGTAAGATATTTTTCTGGGAGTTCTGCAGCAAGAATTATTTGCAGTCCTGCATTTCTTATCATCTGGTTTGGTAAAGAGTATCAACGGGTATATTGCTTCCACATAGAAGAAATCAAAAGGAAAAAAAATAATTCTAAGCTTTTCCAGCTGCATATTTTATGTTGAGGGGTGTCTCTCTGTAATTTTAGTAATAGATGTTATTGTATGCTATAATGCCACAAATGAAATTCGAATTCAGGTGCAGTCTTGTTAGCCTAAGCTCCAGTTGATATACGTAATCAAAAATACAGTGGGCGAAACCCAATTCTTTTCCCACAGTAAATACATTTTTTTGCTAGACTCCCAGTGTTGTTGTTTCTGTGGTCAGTGTGTATGCAATTTTATCCATCTGTCTTAACTCCTAGGTGCTTTAATGCACCTATCTCTGTGTTAGTGAGATGCCAGATGAGAAGGGAAATTTGTGGCATCATTTGTGGAGGATACGTGCTTTGTTTGAGATGCTAAATTGATAGCACTTGAGAGGAGGTTTCAAAATTTAAGGAAAAGGTGCAGCATACAGATCAAAAAGTGAAGATTTTCATATAATGCTTTGTAAACGTATTATGAAGGAAACAGCTTTAAGGGCTAAAATAGTAGATCATCCTCTTCTGAATTTAGTCTCTGACATTTTTGCTAAGAACCCTCAGCAGCTTTTCATTCTTCACTAATTCAGTCATATAAGCACTTCTTCAGGAGGTCCATATTCCTTCTCCACGATGCAAATGAAATTAAGTCATTTAAAATCAAAAAGCCATAAAGTTCAGTTTTTACAAACAAAAAGTGAATTGACTGACATTTGAAGAGAATGAACATAAAAACTGAAAATATCCCAAGAGAATATCCTGATCATTTTTGCCAAAAAGTTGTGCCGTGGCCTTTGAATTTAAATAGTGGCTGCCAGGGGAAAAATCCAGCATTGTTTTAACACAGGCAGAAGTTTGGGAAGTCCCTTAGGTATTGTTTAACCCATAATAGTGGGAATAACATCATAACATCTACTGTAGTAGGACCTTAATTTGATGACAGAACAATGCCCTTTAACTCATATGCCGACTATTGACAGAGGATGGCGGTAGCCTTGACAATCACTAACTTTACCAGGGTTTTTGCAGTTGCATCCAAACTGCATTCAGGAGTGATACAATAAAAATTCTTCCTAACTTAAATTATTAACATTATTTTGTTGGAAATAATAACAAGATCTCCTGGGACTAATCTGACATGATACAAATGCCAAGTAAAAATACATTTAATTTTTTTAATGTTAATGTTAATGGTTGAGAGTAGGCCCCTGGATGTTGTCAGAACAGACGATTAAGTTTTTAATCAAAGGCTGTATCTGCACTGTGGCTGAGCATTCCACACTTATACCCAGCTCTGAGATCCCTGGCCTCCAATGAAATCCTGAGTTCTTAGCAAAGGCGATTGCTCTTTACAGCATTAGCTGGGTTCCTAAATGATTAAAATTAATCATGGAGGGGTGCCCAGGGACATCAAGGGTGTACCACACCTGTTCCTTAAGCCATGCAGTCTTAAATCTTCTCATTGCTTGCCCTTCAGGTGTTCCAGGGAAATTTTGACAATGACACGCACCGTAAGAACGTCATCGACCCTCCAATCTACGCCCGGCACATCCGCATCCTCCCGTGGTCATGGTACGGCAGGATCACCCTACGGTCGGAGCTGCTGGGCTGCGCAGCGGAGGACTGAGTTGGATCTCTGTTTGGCATCACAGCTCTCGGTGTTGCTAAAAGTCCCTCCGCAGAAGAAACTGTGCAAAGCCTGTAGGATGCTGAGTGGGTTTTTTCATGAACAAGTGCTCATTTTATGGTAGGCCGCTAACTGTCTTTCACAAGGAGGTCTAAGCCTGCCCTTTAAAAGATCCAATCCGATTTTGTCCTTGAAATCTGTTAGTGTTGTCCCTTCTGCTGTGGAATTATCCTCCTAGTTTTCCTTTGAGTCGTTCACAGTAGCTGAAACGTGTTAGGGAAAAACAGCAGCATCCTTTTTACAAGGGAAGAGAAATAGCATGACAAAGCTCATTTGCAGCTTTAGAAACATTGGGCTGACGAGTTCTTCATAAATCATACTGTCATCTTACTTGCAAAAAGTGATACTGCAGCTTTTAGCAATAAGTTTACTTGGGGATGACTGCATTATAGTAATTGTGCCTATCAAACACTGTCAGTATTTATGACATATATTTTGGAAGATACTCTGTGGTACTGTAAAACACAGTACCTGTGATATTACAAGCTACCTTTCATTACCTTCATCTGGAAAGCAGAATCCATGCACCGAGAGGGTTTTCCTTAACTAATCCTATTTTTCTTCTGTATTTTGCATGCTGTAGACATGACCTCCATCTTTTCTGTTTAGTATCACCACTGATGTTAATTTCCTTGAAAAAGGTGAGCTGTTTACCTATGGAACAAAATCTGCTATCAGTATATTATGAAGTTAACAAATTTGCCAAAGTTTATTATTTGTGTTTGAGATGTGCTTTTTCGAGGAGGCTGAGATGAGATGCCAAGGTGCTTGTGGTACCTCATCTTAAGTACCCACATAAGTAAAGGCACACAGAAAACCTGAGCCCATTACATGACTTGTCTAAGGTGAGCACACAACCCTAGATGGAGCCATCTGCCCAATTACTTCTTTCAGAAACCTCCTTAATTTCTGTGACAAGGTAAATGTGAGCTGGAGGAATCAAGTGCTAAGACACAGAGGAGGAATGACCCTTACTGCCAGGAAACCCTCTCAATAGGCTTTTTTCATGGTAGCAGTCACAGCCTTCCTCCCAGACATGAAGGCAGGAGGTGTGGTAGGAGTTCACCGAACCTGGGCCCTTGGCACCTTCCACTCCCAACTATGTCTTTTCAAACATAGGCCAGTGAGCTGGGAGAAGGCTGATTTTTATCATGCCTACAGAAATACTTCATACATACTGTGTTATTTTAACAACATGAAGGTGAGTGTGGACCCCAGTTTATAAAGAAGGTTTTAGGAGGAAAAGTGGAGCAGTAAGGGGGACATCCTCTCCCATGCTCAGTCTCCCCTGATGATGGAGGTAATGATACCAACCTTTGTGGAGCACTCCAAGTTTCCTTGGAATAAAGTGCTCTATGACTATGCTAGAGTCCCACCTAAGTCTAAAAAAGTCTTTGGACAAGGAGCAAGGGAATATTTTATCTGTTACCTGAAATAACAGCAATTGGGATGACTGCCACCCTTTTAATTTCATAACATGCTGATGCGGAGAGAGGTAGAGACAAATATATATATATATATACAGCTGCATGTTTTAGCAAATAAGCAAAAGTTATTTTTGTCACTGTTACATTCTCAACAAAACGCTGAAGTATGAACCTGGGTACTGCTTCCCAGGCAAACTGCTTGTCGGCCCAAAGTCTGCAAAGGGCAAAGTTTACTTTGGAAACAAAATGGTTTGGATTTTAAAAACCTGCATTTGATCACACATTCTCCACCACAGACAAAATATATTATCCATTGAACTGTGAAAGACTCTAGAATAGCAGCCAGGAATTTTACATAACAAGAATTGGGGATATACTGGTGGCGGTTTTCTGATAGTGTCACTTAAACTGTCACATTTTAACAAACAGAACACCCTGCCTCTATAAAATGACTTAATCCTTAAACTGTATTTATACAAGTATTTATTTTATAAGGCTTAGACATATAAAGACTTCTAAAGAAGAGTCTTGTAAAGGTAAAAGTATGTGTAAGAAATGTTGAGGTCCTGTGCAACACTGCTAACTTTGTTCTTTATTTTTTACTTTGTGCTGCATAACAAAAGCCACTAGACTGTTACTGTCTTGTCTGTAACTGTGTTAACAGCATTCCTTAATGATGTATATATGGAGTGGTCTTCAAGCATATTGAGTGATTTTAAAGAGAAAGTCAATCATGATGGTACTTCTAAAGAGAAGAAAAGAAATCTGAATAACAGAGGACAGGTGTATTCTTAAATTACCTACTGCCCATGTTTTTCACTTACAAAACAAAACAAAACAAACCCCATTATATTTATTTCTTTAAGACACATGCAATATTTATAGAGGTCCAAAAATAATTTCCTGTTGTGGGAGATTACTTGACTCTGAATTTAATTACAGATATGAAGAAGCATGTAGTTCTTTCACTTGTTAATTGTACCCCCAACAATGGAAGGCCATTTCAGAAAATTAGGGTCCCTAGTTTACTAAGTTGTTTTAATGTTCTTTTGTTCTCTGTTCTTAAGTGATTTTTTTTTCACGTTATTCAGCTTTTGCAACTTCACTTTTAGTTTTAAATTAATCTCTTTTGGTTTAGTAATTGTTATCTATTCATCTGCATATTAAAACAGTGCTGTCATGATACTTAACATTTTATTTTGTATTAGAGATGAGTATTTTTATCCCTATATCCTGTGTAAGCTTTCATCTGCCAGCAGTCTTCACAACCTGCAAAGCTCCATACATTGTGATAACACTCTATAATAATATATAAAAGAATCATATATGTGATACCCTTACAACTTCAACCAACATACTGGGGCTTATTCTAATTATTTTTTTCCTTAGGTACCAAGAACCTTTCTTTAAATGGCATTGTGCAGCCACAGTACCAAATTCTGCTCCCAGATTCAGCAGTATAAGTCTGAAACAACTCTTGATTTCTGTGGAATACTTCAGATTTAACAAAACATGAGAATCAGGTTATTGTATAGAGTTAAACTTTTTCCCTTTAGTTTCATTTTCTTGTCTTGGTGAACACTGATGACATAAGGGACAAGTTATAAGTTAGTACAACTGTACTCTCCCAGTGAAAGCAACTAGCATCCCAAAAGCAGAAATAAGCGCAGGACAGGATATATCCCTTTAAGAGGGCATGGAGAACCTCTGAAGTAATCCTTTGCTTCTGTATTAATTGCAATGACAGCATTGAAAATGTTCTCCTAATTAAATTTCACCCTGAACCAGTTAAGTATTTGCAGGCAGACTTCACCTTTCTGTAGCTCTGTAACGTGCTATGTTTATAGCCTAGGAAATAAAACACTGGCATGAGGATCCATTTTATTTGTGTTCTGCTAAGGGCTTATCATGTTGACTGGCTCTGGTTTTGAGGTTGACTTTCTCTTTTAGAATGGCTGCATACAAATTAGTGTCGGTTTTGAAGACTAAGGATACTAAATGAGTGTATCTTTGCTATACAACAAATATGAACTATAATATTCAGTGCTGGCTTCAGATGTGTCAGTTAAGTACAGAATTATCTTGGACACAATGACCTTTGCAACCTTTCAAGCTGTGTAATATTCAGATGGTTTTGTATATACTTAAATCATGTAGAACAATGTAAAACCAGTATGACCTTGTCTAGTCTTCAAACTTAACAATAAAACTTTTGAAAAATGAGGTCATTTTTGAAGCACTTACATTGCACTACCTTGAAGGAGATAGAACTTATCTCACCCTCACTAGCAGCAAATGTGGAGGAGAGATATGATGTGGTATTTTCCTGGACTCATTCATGGGGTCTTTGTGGCAGGTAGGTTTGTTTCTGTCGAAATCAACTGTGGTGCTGTGCTCCCTTCAATGTGTTCCCTTTGTTGTTCCAGATAAAAAAGCAAAGGTTTGAATGAGCCTAAAAATATTTTTCTATCTTACTGCTCTCTGAATGAGCACCAGAAATGTAGACTGACAATTTCATTTCCTTTAAGTCAAATTTTCTTAGGATATTTATCAATCCTTATCCTCTCTTCTCCACTCCTGCATAGGCAAATTAATTTCCGAAAAGATAAACAGCGGCTGCAGCGCAGACCCGCTATGAGGCTTCCAGCAGACATGCCAAAGCATCACCAGTGCTTGCTCACACCCTCGCCTCTTTTCACTTTATTTGCTGTACAGCCTGATCCCCAAAGTTTCTTAGTTTACTTAAATGCTACAATTTCAATTTCTGAAGAATTCTAGAGCTTAAAGTAGCACATGGAAAAGCCATCTGCTCCCAATTTTAAACAATGAGATTTTAAAAAATATTTGAAGTTTTGTGTTCTTATGAGAGATGGATCTTCAGTGTTTTACTCCTTACTGATCCAGAATAAGCCCAGAGATATACATGCTTTTGTTTCATATCGAACTCAGCTTCTGTCCTTTCACAAAAAATTGTCTTGTAGAGATAAAAAACATCCACAGGTATTGCAGTGATGACAGGTACCTTGTCTGCCAAACCTGCAGTCTGAACACTAAAAGCATATCATCTTTCAACACAAAAGTCACAGAATTGATGTTGCAATTTTTTTCTGATTACATATCTCCACCAGACACAAAAATGAGAATATAATGGTGCGCACATAAAGAGGATTACTTTTGATGAGTGATGGCTGAATATTAGCACTTCAATCATAAATTGCTGAAAATAGACGTCTTGAATCTTTCTGACTTAATTATAAATTGCAACTCTTTCCTGAAACATGAGGCTTATTCCTAAAGAAATGAAAAGCGATTTTTCCTCTCATTCTTCATAATGTAAATCCCCAGGAACTCTAATGAAGACAATGGGAGAAAATAATGAGTAATTCTCTTCAGAATAGCAACTATTTATCAATGTCCATCCTCCTATACATGCTGTAATGAGCTCCAGGGATTAACATGTATATCAACGCTCTACATCATTATGAAATATGTAGTTTCTGATACTTCTGTGGTAACAACACTTACTTTGTACCTTGGATTCAAATAACAGGAGGTTAATCCCTTAGTGATCACTAAGTGCCCCGTGATCACTTATATACAAAATGAAATGGGACAAAAATGAAGATTATTTTACTGATATGAATTTTTAATTCCCTTTTTTTTTGTAATATGCATGATTAATAGAAAAATATACCAGGATTGAAAAGACTGCTTTAGCTTAAGTGTATAAAACATAAGAAGTAGACTTGTATCCGTCTTTGTTGTGTAGCTTTATAATTGCATTTATGCATATTATATTTCAATGATATATATCAATATCAGCATGCATATTTAAATTCCTCTGAACATAACAGCGTGGAAACACATCTTGGCTCACAATTTAGCTAGCTAAGATTGCATCAAAATATATTTTACCAGTATCTGTTAGTAACAATACCAGTTGTGTTTTGATATATTATGCATCAATTTAGAAGTAGGCTCAAGATGTATGGAAATAAGCACAAATAAACTAGTGAAATTCAGGTGGGGTACAACAAATAGAGAGAATGGTCAGAGCACAGTCCGTTCATCCTGAAAATGTTTCTGATGCTGCTTTCTCACTGGTTTACAAGCTACTGTGTTGTGGTTATCTGAGGTTGCACATAAGATGATAGGTCAGTAGTCACACTTCTAATGGCCACATCACTAGATGAAGGATAGATATCAGCCCACAACAGATGGTAGGAAAGGTCACCAAACATTTGCATCAGACTGGAAAATCAAAAGCAGGCTAAATGAACATCTTGAAATATATTGGTTTTCTGGGATGCTGCAAGTGGTCGGTCGGAACTGCAGAGAAACGTATTGTACTGCCTTGACCACAATAAATGCGGTTAAATACACAGATTGTTGGGCATAAAATATATATGTGATCTGTTGAAGCAGGATCAAAGACCCCTTAAAAGTGATAGAGCATGTTCTTATGAAAGTGACAGTTAATATGATATAGATACTATGGCCCAATACCCTAGACTTTTGTACTAGGTTTGTCTGAATGGATTTTCTCTTCTTCATTGCTGGGAAGAGTATTCAGGGGAAGGTAGCCATTGCCTTTGGAGACTGGTGAGGCATCAGTGGGAACTGATGACTGATTTCCTTTGCATCACTTGGTGTCTTTGTGGGGGTGGTCCTTCTCTTCTCTTATGAAACTGGCTTTATCTCAACGTACAGGTTTTCTCACTTTTGTTCTCCCTATCCTCTACCCTGTTCTACAGGTGGAAGAGAGTGAGCTAGCAGCTCTGTGGTGCTTACCTGTTGTTTGGGGTCAGCCCACCATAAATTTAAATGCAAAACATAAATCATATCTGGGATCAGGAGTTATGCACAGTGAATCATGTAGAAGAATATTTTATCTGATCTTTCCATGCTTTTTACATATGCCCTATTTTTCTCTTCAACAGTGTTGCCTTTACTATTTTTGACTTGGAGAATTTCCCTTATTACATGTTACTCGTGCTACTGTAACAGGCTCACAGGTCCATTATAGAAAAGGCACTGATGGAAAACTTTTCCAATAAGCAATTAAAGCTGTGTTGCTTGTATGAATATGATCTGTACATTTATATATAGCATCATAAGTGTTGGAAAGGATCTCTAGGACCATGAAGTCCA
>VWZY01003281.1:31815-42503 GCA_013399075.1 Chloroceryle aenea
AAAATTTGCCCAGTCCCAATGCAGCTGCTGAGACGACTGAATGGCATGCACAGTTTACATCCATAAACACAGTGGGTAACAGGAATGGCTCAGTAAACATGTCCCCGTTAATCCCTTCGTGGTGTAAAAGGCTGCACTTCAACTAAAACAGTTTGGATAATTTTAAACATTAAGCAATCTTTTCCCTAGCATCTACCACAAGCATTCCTTTGGCCTAAAAAAAAAGCATTTGTGGTTCATTTCTTCTTCAATAGGTTACATTCTATTCAGATTAATGTCTACAATGCATTTAAAGTGCCTGAATGGACTAGTATGTTCCTGAAGTCAGATAGTGCATGTTGAGATGTACAGTACTGCTCTACCAACCTTGTCATACAAAATGGGACGCCTGCTTGAGACATACTTGATGCCAACAGCCCAGTAAATAGTCGTTTGAGTCAACACCTTGATTTCAAGCAACCTCTTCACAGAAGTAAATACTTGTTGTTTAAGTTGAAGGAGAGTGAGGTGTGCAATACTGTTCTAGTACAACTGGTAATGTGCCTTCTGACAGGAGCAATGCTACTTTCAAGCACATAGGCAACAGCTCAATATTACTAGGGCTCAAGTGAACACTGCTTTATTCTTCCTGAGTGACTGTAAAATCATCTTCAGTTGTCTCATGAAAGTCTCCATTGGTACGCAGTTTGTTAGAAAATTATTGAGGACTGTGTCATAGATGCCTTTTCCTTACTTTGAGCCCCCTATATATACAGATGGTCCTTTTGGTTGCATTTCAATGTCACAGTAAATCAAATGAATATATGGACATGTTTGCAGCCCAGACCATCTCCTGAAATGCTGCAAACCAGTGTTTTGAGTAAAGAACAGGCAAAGGCTCATTAGCATTCATTTACTGTCTCAAAACAGCCTGGTTTGGTTCCTCCTGACCAGTGTAACATGACTTTAAGCGAGGGAGTGTACACTTAAGGCTGTGCTGAGGAGGAGCACTTCGATGAACATTCTTGTTCTCATTCATTACCTGCCCCCTCCTCCACCAAATAAGGGTCATGCCCTTTAGATCTACAGTGAAAATGTTGATAGGACCAACCCCCAGTCCTGGCGGACCTTACACGGATCCTTGCATTTATACTTCAGCACTGGAAAAAAAACAAGTTTTAAACTATACTGCATAACAATAATTGAGCTCTTATCAGTAGGACTCCTGGCACAGGTTTTAGGGCCAGGTAATGAACGCTGGTGAAGTCATGTTGGAAGGTGACTCCAGCTCCTGCTTTGCTTCTACATCCCTGAGCCTTCCCATGGCTTGCCCTTCTTTCCCCAGTCTGGAGCACACAGAAACTGAAATAAAGGTGAAGGTAGAAGAGGGGATTTGGGCTGGCCTCTGTGTACAGTTATTCGAACCATGAGGCTCTATGGACTAGAAGCATTGCTGCCAGAAACAGCATAGAGTCAGTACCTCTCCATCAAAAGAGTTGCTTCAAGTCTATGCAGTATAGTATTTGGTTTTATAATTATTTAATCCAGTTTATTGGGACTGAATATTCATTATAGAAGGACTGGAGGGGAAAAGGGTAGATCTTCATCAGAATTATACCCCCTAGCACACTAAGGACTCTTCAGGTGTTAACAGTCTCTAAGATATTTTCTAAGCATGGTCTGGCTCTGAACAGTCGAGTTACTCTTAATTAAATTACTTAAGTTAAGACAAATTTTATAACCAACATCACTGAAAGACTAATTCATATGACACAATTCTGGCTGAAATTATTTCAAATGTCAATGTTGTCTTAATACACATATTGAATATTTCACAGGGGCTTCTTCATCTGTTTTCATCTTGAGACAATCAGACTGCATACACTGGAATGTTGAGAATGGGAAAGATTATACCCATGAATACTAATCCTCAGCCTTTATCAAACTGAAAGGGAGGGGGGGGGAGGATAAAGCAGTATCTGAAAATGCAATACAGAATTTTAGATATATTTGCATAATCAGGAGGAACAAAGCTGTAAGGGGTACCTTTTCTCTGTGCTCTCTTCAGGTGTGTAATAAAAGTAGAAAAGCCCTTACATATGTGCACGTTGATCAGACTTGATCCTGAGCAGGTGCACAGATTTGAATGGCACTGGTACAGAGACTATAACATTCAGAAGTAGGTCCATGACTGGCATCTTTGCCTGTATCTTCACCATAACCTTTTTTCTATTCTTATTACATTAAAGTCACTTAACTGATTATTCATGATCTCAGCCTGCTATGTGATCCTACTACCTGCAAATGAGACCAGAAACCTCAGCTGTACAGATTCTTATAATGGCATTCATCCATTGTCCGATGTTAGTTAGTCCTTGCAGCTGACAATGAAGCACAAAGAGCAAAGAGTTAATTTTCAGTATCATGAAAATTCAGTACATGATAATATGTTCCACTTTACTTTGTTTATTTACCTAGAAAAGCAATATTTTGTTTCTCTTGGTGAATACTTTAACGCTGGGCATTAAAAAAAAAGGTGAGAACAAAAGACACAAAGAAAAACATTAGATTTCTTTGCAAACAAAAGAGGACTTGCCACAAGCCATGCTAAAAGAAAGCAGTAACTGAGCAGAAACTTTGTAGGCTTTCTTTTCATTGTGCTATGGCCTTGATGGTTGCCCTTCCCCTGTGGCACAGCCCTGTCCTTGCTGCCAAAACACCATGAGTCATAGCACATGATCTGACAAACAGATGGGAAGATGAAGACACCCTCATGAACCTCAGCCTAGGCCTCCCCAGTAGCCATGGCAGAGGAAAGAGGGAAATCTGCCCTGGAAGTAGCTGATTCCCCCTTCTCACTGAAGGTCTGCAGAGGGCTACAAGCAGAACACCACAGAAATGACACTGTGGAAGATGCAAAGGAAAATCACCAGGACTTACTGCAAAATTCTTCTCATGGTTTATTTCTATCTGTGCAAGTTCTGCATCATTAATGATAGTAAAGTCAGGGAAAAAATCTTTCTTAAAATTCAGATTATTTCCCTCTTCTAATAGTAATTCATACTAACATATGTTTTTAGAGGTGTCTGAGTGTGGATATTTCATCTAAATATACTGGAGATTCCTTTGGATTAAGTATTTGAAAGTATAGAATGGTAATATAAGTGTGAGGAATTTTTTTTCTGCAAGATGCCTCCACAGATTCCGCCTTCTGTGGAAAAGATGTCATTGCCCCATAAAATGACCAATCCTGGTTAAATTTATTTCCTGTGATAGGAAGGAAGGCGAGAGTCCCATCTGACTGGTGAGATCATAAACAGATCACTGGGATCTATATTCTTGTTTGGTAACTGTGATTCAAACTGGGGTCTCAAGTGGAAATGTGACCAGCTCACAGATTACTTCAGAATAGTAATAAAAGTTTGTCTTGTGCTATGACCACACATTGCACTTCTGTGCTAGTTTGGAATAAAATTGCTTGAGTTGAGCTTAAAACAAGAAGATATGTCCTTTTAGGGAAGAGACCACCTATCTTGTTTTTAAAGGGACTGGAGGTTTCCCTTGTACTAGAGAGAATCCAGCAGAGAGAGATGAGGACTGGAACATCTCTCTTATGAGGAAAGGTTGAGACCCCTGGGTCTGTTTATCCTGGAGAAGAGAAGACTGAGAGGGGATCTTATCAATGTTTGTAATTATCTGAAAGTGGGTGTCGAGAGGATGGGACCAGAGTATTTTTAGTGGTGCCCAGTAACAGGACAAGGGGGAATGAGCACAAGCCAGAACACAGGAAATTCCACCTCTACATCCAGAAATCTTGATCATTGGAACAATCTGACCAGATAAATTGTGGATTCACCTTCTCTGGAGAGATTCCAAACCCACCTAGATGTAATCCTGAGCGACCTGCTCTGGGTGACCCTGCTGAAGCAGTGCGTGTTGGACCACGTGATCTCCAAAGGGGCCTTTCAACCGCCACCATTCTGTGATTCTGTGCTTGCTATCTGAAATCATTAGGACTGTTCTTGTTATGTCCTCTGAGATAAACAGACATAACCAGGGCTTATATTTAAGGATGAGTCATTCCCTTGTAAGAACAAACATAAATTTTTTAAAATAGTTGATATAAATTGTTTATAAAAATGGCAAATGTGTATTTATTTAGTTTATATATCCTTGGCTTCTCAGATTTGACACAAAGGAAATATCACAAGATTCATACTGCTGAGCTACATTTCAACATAAACTCTTTTCCACTTATTTCAAATATGTTTCAATATAACCAAGTTCTATCCAATTTCACTAAGCTCATGCTCTGCCTAAATAATCATGAAGTGTATATTTAACAGGTTTATTTTTCACTATTTGCCTTCTTTTCAAAATTTTTTGTTCTGGAGTCACAAGGAACAAACCTCCTCAGAAGAGAAGCTCAACCCAGAAACTGTCAGCATGTATTAAACTTCATTATTTCAAATCCTATACACTTTTTTTTTTTTTTTTTTTTTTATGAAATTTTGAAGTATTCCCACATGGCTGGCTGAAAACATTTCCCTTTAAAGTGCAGAAAATGTCTAGCATAATTTGCTTAAGATTTTCATGCACACTCGCACTTTCACAAATACATGCATAAACTCAGGGGGAGGCAGGGTCAGAAACTCATCTGTTGTAATATGAACAGTTTGCAAAGGCTGTGGGAAAGTCAGCCAAATAGGGATTTGTTAAGAAAACAAAACTGCAGGCTGGTCATTAGGAAAATGTTCTCAGCACTGAGGCTGATTAGACCATGTGGTCATGACAAGTCCCAGGTACAGAGATCGGTGTGTAAAACCAAAAACAATGTCTTTATTGGCTGCAGTACCCATCTGTCGGTTTGGTTTCAGGGAGAACACAAATATGACTCCAAGAGGAAGACCAAAACTCAACCCACAGAGGACAAGAAGCTCCTTTGCTCTGCCAAGGCCAGGTGTACAGCAGCCTCAGACTCCTTTTGGTAATCAAAATGCCATATAATGTGCTGTCCATCAGCAGAACCATTTGAAGATCAGTTTGTGTAATAGGTGTCATTACTGATGAAAGGCGGTTAAGCCATTTTACTTCAGAGGATTACATTCAAAGGTAAATCCAGCTACATCCCAGGTGACTGCCACTTAAGCCCTCCAAGCACACAGAATGGAGAGTGTGCTTCATTTTCCCAAGGCACATTGCACCGTCAGGCTCTCTGAAGCATAAAGCAGGTTGCCATTATGCTTAGCTTGGACTGGTAGTAATTAGAGTGACCTGGGATTTCTCAGAACTACTACATCTTAAGAAACACAGCTTTACCTCCTCTGACCTCCTTCACAGCTGTCAGACTGAACAAGCACTATGGGACTAAAAGCATAAATTAACTTAGTGACTCCTTCAAAACAGTATTGATTCAGGAAGTGCAATAATGAACAACTGCTTCCTCGAAACCTGCACTCAGTTCAAGTAAAATTGAACAAATGTATAGGACATCATTAATTCAGTGGGTTTTATAATGTGGTTTAACTAATATGATAGAGACTTAAGCCAAGCCATTTCAAACACGTGCAATCTAGTATGAAAAGGATTGTTTTGAAAAGGGGTGGAGAGTTGCATTTCATGTTATTGTGACACTTTTTCTGCCCTTTTTCTTTATTAAGAAGGCAGAAGTATATTTTTTCATTTTAAAAAAAAGCAAACTTCATCTAGGAATGGGTGTGAATAGGTTACAAAGTCAGAAGGACAACTGAAATATACTGATTTATTATCACAATTGTTCAAAAACTTCTGCATTCTAAATTTGAGAAGAGTTTGGACTAATAGACACATGTCACCTTTGATGTACAAACCATGAAACTCTGTGTTTTAAATAATATTTATCACACAAAGGTTTTATTTTTCTCTCAAGTCAACTTACACAGTGTATTAGTGTATTATTACACAGGTCAACTTAGACAGTGTATTTCCATCTTCAGACATTTCCTAATTATTGGAAGTTTTAGAAATATATAGCTTCAATGCACTTAACATTATACATGCTATATTGTACAAATATAGTTCTCTACAAATAGTGAGCTACAAATCTTGTTTAAACATGCTGTGTAAAAACAGAGCAACTCAAGGTTAGTCCCTGCAAAACAAGTGTTTGCACTTTACAAGACCTTCTTTCAAAAATATCCATATTAATATCTAGATTCATCACCTCTGCCTTTCACATGCCTTAGATTAGCACAGAGTCTTCAAAAGAGCAGGCTCTGGGAGGCAAATTGTCGGGCTGCTCACAACACTGTCACACTGAACTCGGTGACAAACCAACCCCAAAGAACAATAGGCTTCTCCAGCACAGGCAAAAAGTGACCTTCATGCATAATGCAGGACCCTGACACACATCTACTGCCTGTGTAGCTGCAAGTTTGCAGCTATGTGTGGAGTTCTTAAGATATCAGCTGGAGGAACTTCTGTCAGCTCAAAAGAAACATGATATTGTAATCGAGTTACTGTGAAAGCTCTGGGAGACTGGGACTGGTGTGTACCTGTCAATATCCCACAGTGGCACTGCAGAGTTGCTGGCATTAGGTTAGTGAAAACATAGCTTCTTCAAGTGCTTTTAAAGTATTGATTTTGATAGTCCCTTAACTTGGATCAGTTTTACACTAGGGTAACCTGAACAGGCTTCAATTACATTACTTTGATGTTATTCTGATATGAGCTGGGAAATCTTCTGATACTTTCCTTTTCTTGACAACAACCTCTAGATGGAATATGTGGGTAGCAGCAGAGGCAAGAATGGAGGCAGGCTTTTGTTTGTTGCCTTTTGTTTTAGTGAGATTGTATTTCTGATTTGCAAAACTGAATAGCTTTGCTTGATCTTTACCAAGTAATTCTGAGGATAATAGGTAATATGTTTATAAGGGTTCATGCCTCTTTATACTCTCCAGGATGAGCTCCGGGGACACGCTGTGCCCTACTTACTCTTTGACAAAGAAATAATGGAGCACAAGTTGAAAAGGGCCACTGGAAGATATGCAATTCAAGAGATCTTTTCAATCATCAATAGGACCTTCTTTTATATGAGTATATAATGCTTTTTAAATCTTGTTTGGAGATAAGTATTCAGTAACAGACCTAGAGGCAACTACAGACAGAGAAAAACAAAAATAAAGGGGGTGAGGGGATTGCTGGAATTCCACTATGGTGGGATTTTGAAGAAGAGTGATGATAAAGATTCATTTGCATCCATGGGTTTACCACTAAAATTATACTAGATATAATCAAGGCATTTGTGACATGATGGTACAAGATGTGTCTCTTCAGTTCATGCATTTCCTTAGTTTACATGCAATTTACATCTTTATATTCATTTTCNGCATGCTGAACAAGATACCAAAAATACCAGTATAAATTTATCCTAAGCAACAAAAAGAGAAAAGGTCCAATATGCACAAGTCAGTTGCAGTCCCGAACTGTATTTACTTTGATTTGGTACAAGTCTTTTAATAAGTAATTTTCTGAAGAATATTTGTTCCTTTTTTTCTTTTTTTAAATACATTTTATGCAAAAACATGAAGACCTTTTCCCTCTTGAGACAGAGCTCCTAATTACATGCAAAGCACTGCTTCGCTGTCAGTACATAGTTTTCATATATTTGTATTTAAAGACTACAGTGTTTAAAGTGGTTACTCTTAAAATCTCAACTACTGACAACTCTTGAGACCATAACTCCCTTGCAGAATAAGTAAGGGCACTACTGTACCGCTGGGCAGCACGGTTGACAGTTAGTACTTTTTTGTAACATTTCATGGTTAGTCTACACAGGATGAGCACTTCCCAGGGACAGAAGGCCTCACTGACTCTGTGCTCAAGCAACAGGATTGTTTGCACGCCTGGAGCTTTATCCAGGTTTGCCAATGGGAGTCAACACCTTATGCTACATTTTTCCTGGGCACAAGTGAAGGTCATAGAGGCATCTGTAGTATATGGTTAATTCCCAGCTGAAAACAGGACTTCATAAAGGGGCAGTAAATTCACTTACAAGAACTTCAGCACTAACTGAACTAGCTGAGCATCTTGTCCACTACAGTTGAGTGGCAGAACAACACTGACAGTAAAAATGTCTGGGAAGCAATTTGCAGGAAGCCTTCTATTTTGTGATGGAGCTCATCATAATGTGTGGCATTTTTTTTTTTCAGGTACAAAGGAACACTAGGGGAGCTGAAAGATCTTGAAGGTATTTGCTTACAGGTTTATTTCCCAAGTGAAATCTGTGATGTGCCAGGCTGCTGAAGTTCTACAAAACTTATGCTTAAGTACCTCAAAAACGTTGTTGTACAATTTGTATACTTTTCTGTAAAACCCTTTTCATCTTAGTGCTGATGAAGGATAAATAAAAAAAAAAATCTAATTTTTTTTTAACAGCTCTTGTGTATGTTAGTAAGTGTGGCATTGCATGGATAGCATGGAGACCTGGCGGTGTATTTCATTCAGTAGAGTCACAGGACCTGCTTGCCAGCCCAACCTCCCTGCAATGGATGGCTGAAGAGGAGGCAAAGAAACTAGGTAGTCCTTTCAAACAGCATTAGGATCCTGCTGTTTGCAACAGTGAACCACCTTCCTCACTGCTTGCCCAGACACTTAAAATGATTTTCTACTGCACACTTTATTAGTACCTTCTATGGCAGGTCAGTGAAAATCTGGTGTAAAGCACCCCTGTTATCTTGTGGCAGCATGAAAATGAAAAGGCTGCTGGCCATGATTATTTTCTACAACTTGAATATGTGGGTGAAAGAAACTTAAGAAATGGTGCTGACAGCTCCTCAGATGATAAGACATAACCATACTTCACTAAAATTATTCTTGAGTGTGCATATCCCTTTCTAATTACTGGCAATAAGGACAGAAGAAAACCTTAAATTAACAGAAGTGGTTACATAAGAAATTTGAGATGAAAAGAGAATTGAACATTGAATCAAAAGGGTAATGATCCCACAAGCAGAACAATGGCTTCTTCTCTGAAGTGTGCAGAGACTAGGTTTCGATGTCAATCATGCAACACTAGAAATGATTCACCATCTTTTTTCTGTAATTCCTTCTTCAATTAGTAGGATTTAACCTATATATCATTCATACATGTAAATCACCTGTCTATCCATCTGTCTGAATATCCACCTTGTTCAAACCTACTCTTCCTTTCTTGTTATTCACAGCTGTCCCTAAGGGTACCGTTGAAGCAGAACACTGTTGAGCAAATCAATATATTTTAAGGATGAGTTTTCATGCAGGTGACACTAATTATCACAAAATAACAAAACTGTATCTTCAAACCACCTGACCATATATTCTGTACTGTTTTATGTTCTGTCATCCTTTGAGTGACACTCCTGATTCCACAAGGTGGGTTGTTTTTTAAATCATGGCTCCTACCAGCTAAAATTAAACTGTCTTAGTCTGAGAGGAATCATAAAATTTGCAGTAATGGATAATCAGTCTTTTCAGACAGAAGCAGTTATAGGGATAATTTTAAACTTTCAGAAATTGTCACTTTCCAGCTGTAGTCGCTTCTTCTTGTTTTACTCAGGAAGGAAGCCAGCAAAGTGTACCTGCTCTCTTTTCACATGTAATCCCACGAGATTAGACTCTTGCTATAAGAGATGCTTATTTTTAGCTTTATTGGTGGAGCCAAAGACAAGACTTCGATATTATAAAGAAAAGGATAGTCTTCACTGATGACACTGTGCTAATTGCTGTCAAAATCATGCTCTTGACAGACAGAAGTAGCTTCAGAAGGAAAATAATGCAAAGTCAGGTCTATTGATAAACTGCTGCTAAACCCAAAGGTTTACCTTCTTCAGACAGTACCCTTCAGCTACTGGAAGTGCTTTGCAGCACTTTAGCACAGCAACATTTGCTGTATGAAGACACAAAATAAAACAAAACACACAAGAAAAAGCTTGTAAGGGAACACAGTGCATGGTTCTGTGAAGCCCGGACTGTCATTAGTGGTGTCTGACAGTAGAAAAACAGCCTATATTCCCAGAAGCAGGAGAAGAGAAGGGGTGTGCAAGAGCAGCTGCAGCTGTTTAGTATGCCCAAGCAAAGACAAACCATGTCACTACCTCCAATTACTACATTAGGAAATGCCCCTCCTTATGTCTGTGTGTCTCATAGCCTTGATGCAGCCTGGGAGGCAAATAATCACCCTGCCTCTATGAAGCACCTTACCTGTCTATTGTCTCTTCAAAGCTAATCACACAAAGACATGGCTTAGCAGCCAATTCCTATCTGTTATGAGCAGGAAGGTTGCATACCCTTCCTTTTGCAAAGATAAAGGACAAGAAATGGTGGAAGAAAAGTGCTTGCAGACTACATGTGTACAAGGCAACAACACAAACCTTGTAATTGTCTCTTTTTACAGATCATGACAGAAGTCTGTGGGCCCAGTCCATCTTGGCAAGTCAACTATATATTCAGTGGTGTTAACAGTGAACTGCCACACTAGAAAATATTGTATTGTCCTGGTGAAAATAATCTTCTCAGACATGTAAAGTAAAACAAAACCTAAAGAGAATTTCATGAATGTCAGGGACAGCCAGGGATATACTCATTGGTGTGTACACTGTCAATTACAAAGGTGTCATCTATTGTTGCCCTCTCTCTGACAGTAAAAAAAAGCAGGGTCAAAAGCACAGCCACCATATAACCCCAAATGTAGC
>VWZY01003281.1:43968-55305 GCA_013399075.1 Chloroceryle aenea
TCTGGGCAACCTGTTCCAGTGTCTCACCACCCTCATGGTGAAAAAATTCTTCCTAGTGTCTCACCTAAATCGACCTATCCCTAGGTCCTAGATCATCCCTCAGACATGATCTGCCCTTGGTGAAGCCATGTTGGTTGAAGCCAACCACTTCATTGTTATTCTTCTGCCTCAGTAGTGCCTCCAGGAGGATCCGCTTCATGATCTTACCACACACAGAGGTGAGACTGACTGGCCTGTAGTTCCCAGGTTCATCCACCTGGGGGTTATATTTCCACTTTTCCAGTCAGTGGGATTTTCCATGTCGTACAGCTGTCTTACAGTGTAACCACTTAGTTGTACACTCCACCCTGGTCTTGTCCATACTGCAACTGAAGACATGCTTACATCGTATGCATTTTATTTTAGCAATACTGTGCAGTAACAACAGGGAGAGATGGGCAATATGATGCCCCACATAAACCTACATGTACATATCTATTGGTCTGCAGCCCAGTGTGGAGTCCATTTTGCTGTATGCTCCCAATGACTGTTAGCTCCCACATGCTTAAACACACACAATTTATTTATACATGTTGCATTGCAGAAGAAAGTCTTAAGTGCCCCTATTTGTCACATATCTCAAAAGCTGCATTATGATACAGTTAGTTATGATCCCTGTAAGCAGAGTATCACTGATGTCTTCCTAACTCTCCTGTAAGTAACAAGGTAACAATATGTCAGTGCTCATAGTTTGGTCTTCAGCAAATATAACAAGGTGCTGAGGAGATTTATATTATCTGAATAGCTAGACATGAGTAGTGACTTAGGTGATTTCTGTTTCCTACTGCACAGTGCTATAGTGAAGGGTGTTGATGCTCTTTATCTTCACAGGTTGCTGACATTTTTTTTCTTGAAATACAAGTGGGTTGTAGTGCTATTTAAAAAAAGGTTTGCTTGATGGAGAAACTGCTGAAGGAGAAGACTCAGAGTACCAGAACCACCTCTGGTGAAGGGCTTCTTCACTGCTGCAGGTTTTCACAGGGTCTAGTACTACTAACTACCATTAGATTTCATAATCAAACAAACCAGAGATGACCATAAAACTATTACTGACTTCCTAAATGCTAAGTAAGTTGATATATAACCTTTCAAAGGAAACAATGACTGGCATCTTCATGACTTAATGTTTTATACCTAAGCTGGCCAGGGCTCAGGACAGTGTGCAGCGGGGAACAAATCTGCTGCAAGTGAGAAATGAACTAAAGGTCACATAATTTATGCCTTGTATTTTATGCCTGTAATTCTTTGCTCTTTTTCTCATTACCCAAATGATTTGTTTTATCTATATCTCTGAATAGAAACAAAGGAAAACATTATACTTATTTTACTGACTAGTTTCTCTAAGCATTTCCAAAGAGTATTTTACTGAGTGTACTGAACATCAGCACAATAGAAAGTGACCAATGTTTCCTAGATTGTCATATACAGTTCTGAGTTCCATAGCTCCCAAAAGATAATTCATCTCTAACAGCGTCCTACTGTGATATGCCTGAAATTCATGTGAACTTATCACCAAGGTGATACTGCTGTAGTGAAAACATCCGGAAAGATACTGCATAAATAAATTCTAAAAAATTCCAAAGGGAATAAATGTATGTGACATGCAGCTCAGGTGGCTAGAAGTTTAAAAGCTATTACTTTTCATCATTAGTAATCCTCGGGGCTAGAGCATTCAGCTGTGAAGACTGCTTTGTACTTTCAGTGACACAAGGTCATCATAAAGAAATTATTTCCTCTAGTGCTTAGCTGGAGTTTCTTTCCTCAAATGACTTCCATGGCTACAGGTAACCTTGTCCTTATCACCAGAAAACACATATAAAACAAACAAAAGAATGCAGGCCCAAACTCCTGTATCTTCACAGAACACCGAATGTCAAGAGTTTAGACTTCTCAAGTACAGATTTCTGAATTTGCATTCTTCAAGACACTTACAAATATTCAGTATAATGTATTTATCAGCACATGTGAAGTACTTCAGCAGATATAAAGAAATTGCCTATTATGTACCAATTTACTAGTTCATTTCACATTAGTCAATGATTTATACCACAAAGCTTCAAGGGGATGACAGAACAGAAGGAGTAGAATGATGAGATTTAAGCATTAAAATGTATTATGAAGTGGACCAAAATAATAGTATTTAAGAGATGAGTTTTAAAAAAATCTTCCAATCCCTATGCAAAGAAAATTGAAAGATAAAAAGAATTGTAATTGTAACCTCTAATTTTCAACTTGATTTTCCATGTTTGCATTCTCTTCCACTGTCACGGTGTTCACTTTTTCTCATGACAGATAACAGTAAAAGGACTGGTAAATTATTATTGGCCACTGCTCAGGTAACTACAATGCCTTGACATTCCACAGTTTTATAGTATTTCAACCTTTTTTTCTTTCCTACTACAGCAATTGTGAAAACTGATGCTATTGTTATCCTGGTGAAATCCAAATGTGCACACAGCTATAAATTATAATCAAAATACTGTTAATAATAGCAACCTGGAGTCTTCCAAGTGCAGAGATCATTACTGTGTTCAGTCAGCATGCGAGGCTCTAGCACAAATAATAAATGTTAATGAAGTACAATTTTACACAAGTTCATGGGAATAGTGGCAGGGGATGGAGCACTGGCAAAGACCGTGACCAATCTTGGAATCTTGAAAAATCAGAAACCTCTCAGTAGTCATTCAAGTTGTTACGCTGACAAAGAATCCTTGTTTCTTTGAGGATAATTGCTAATTAGACACCTAGTGAGATGCTCATGGGCAGACCAGGAGAAGATTTGCATCAAGGACATTCATGGTGCTACCTGCTGGCAGTGATGCATGTTGTTCATGCAAGACATGGCAAAAGGAGCACAAAGTGATCATGGAAATATAGACACAGGGACAGTACAAACCCACAGATTTTTCTGCTTCCCAAGGTTCAGTTTTAGATCCTTCCTGGTCTTGACCAGCCCCACGAGACTCCCACTTTTTGACAAGCCAGAGTTTTGCAGTTAGCACAAGTATGACACAACTATAAACTTTATGTAAATATGATTAAGAAACGATGTTCTTCTGAACCCATATTTTTTCCTAGGTATTTTGTCCTTTGCAAACTTGTTTACCACATAAAGTTGTCATGGACACAATTTATTACACCACTCATTTATTTCACATTTTACTGTTTTCTTATATGGTACTTTGCTTCCTACACAGTCAACAATTATACTACATCATGTTAAATCCTACTAAACTGCTAATATCAACTATGGCAAAAAAGTGTTAACAGAGGCCACTAGTGAAATCTTAGAGACTATAAAATATATGAGTGTGTTTGGACATATGAAAAAAATAAATGTATTGTGGAATATTTCTAATGGAGTAATTCATTAAGGAATATTCATTTGTCTTACTGCACTTAGGTTCTAATAAAACACTAGAAAAAAAGCCAATTTTTGCTAACAAGGAATTTTAAGTATTAATAGATATTTTCTGCTGCTGCCTTTGTCCTACCCTAAGGTTCTACATTATCTGTTTCTCTTTGGTTAGAAATACAAAGTTTTCTGGCTGAAGGAATATAGCATATGATTTTAAATGCCCAGACCTAAACTAGTGGATATAGACTTCATCCTGTTTTCCACTGGGAGTACTTTTTTTTAAGAGACACAAGGTGCAATTATTTATAAACAGCTGGAATTGCTAATGCTGTATTTACAACACACATACACTGAAAACAAATTTCAAGACTGAAAAATGCCTCCGCCTTTTGGTGGTGAGCTGCACAGAAATGAATTTCACTCAGCTCATGTGCACAGGAGAATATCCTTCATTTTCAGATGCTCAGTAGAGCATTCAAAATCCTTAGGAAGAAAAAGTGCCCCTTAAAGATATATTTAACTTGATTTTCTCAGTGTAGGAATATGGACAAAAATCTCCCTTTTGCTTTTGTGTGGTCATTGAATAAAAATATGTATAACATAACATATACAAATTTTGATAAACAAAATTCACTATTGCAATTTAGAGTTATTAATAAAGATTGTTGTTAGGACTTGCTAACACAAAGCAGGAAGCATCACTCTAAAAATAGCTGCTTGAAAGTGTATTTTCCATTTTGCAGCCAATCATAGCAAAACCAAATTTAATTGCCTATGAAAGGGTTTTTTTTAATAAAGGAAAACAAGAAAGAAACAAAGTTACTATATTTTAATATCCTACTTCCAACCTTCTACAGGAATTGAAAAAAAGATAATTTTGCATTACTGGATATTCTTCCCAAGTTTAGGAATAACCCTAGTAGTGCTGATTGGAAACTGGTGTGTTTTTCATTGCTGCAATTAACTTAGCAGATCTGGCTGTTAAGAAATTTTACATGATGCATATCTTACACAGAGGTACACCTCAGAGAAGTTGTACAGAAAATTCTGTAAGCACAATTTTGGGGTGAAGTTTGAATTAAATATAACCATGCCCCTCTAGGCATAGAAGTAACAGCTACTGCTTCCTGAGGCAATAATTAATATTAAATCAATGCACAATGAAAATTCATTTGTATTAATGAATGGTACATTAAGCAGGCATTAATATTACATTAATTTTATATTTTAAAAAACAGATGATATGAAACTTAAGAATATGGCCTAGTCTTTATTGCTCTATAAAGGCCTGTGAGACTAGAAAAAAAATAGACAAACTAATCCCCATTTGAAGAAGAAGAGTAATCATGCCTCCAAAGGGCTCCAAGGGAACCATAACTGGCCATTACAAGACACAAAGAAAGGGAAGACTGACACAGGGTAGAGTAATGGCTAAAAACTGAAAGAATAGTAGAGTAACAAATGATAACCAATATTTTTTTTTCTAGCAAGTTGATTTTGTAAAATCTGGTTTCTGATAAGGAAAGTCAAGGTGATCAAGATGTCTCGGTGGTTCGACACCACAAAGGAATGTGCTGTATCACAATGTGCAAAAGTGTGATAAATAGCCAGTGCAGTACTATGGTAGTTTAATGGATTCATGATAGAACTTAGAAAAAAATTATAGAAATATGATAGAACTTTTGAAAAACAGTCGTTGCCTTATCCTGCAGCATTAGTGGATTCCTGGAAGAATAAAATATGGTGCAGTCGAAGTGTGCATATTGGCTCATTGGTAGTAGGGTGATTACCTCAGTAGACAGTAAGTCCTGGTCTGCAGATAAAGCCACGTGAATGGCTGTGTTCATGCACCTCATCAGATATAGACACTAGTTCACAGTCTTCTATCCAGCCAAAGAATTACTTTCTCACAGCCAGAGAGTTAATTTGCTCATTCCAGATAGAAGCAGAGGATCTGACTGATCAACAGTCAAACACCAAAACAAGTGACAGCAACTGTGAAGTGACAATAATATATCAATGTAATTGGATCACCCTGTGTTTTTCCACATTGCATGTTATGTCTCACTGAAAGTCAGGAAACTATCTTCTTCAACAAAGTGACCTTGCTACCAGCAGAGGACAATCACAGCTATTGTTCTCAGAGTCCAGAGGGGCAAACAGTCCCTAGTCTGACAAATAAGCAAAGAGAAAATTTGTAGGAGAATGAAAACATTTTTTAGCTCTGTCTGTGACTTTATGTTGAGATTATCCAAACCAAACCAAAGCAAAAAATTCTGAAGTTATCTCAAAGTACTCAAACTCCATGTAAATTTTAAGTCTACTTTAAAGCTAAAATATACCAGTTTGACTCAGATAAAATTTGCCCTCTATGAGGTCTGTATTAATGATTTATTGCAACAAACCTAAAGAAACTTACTTAGCTTGTAGATAATTGCTTTTCATGAACTCTAGCATAACATAACAAGGTTGCCTCCCTGTCACATGTAACAGAATTTGAATCACACAATATATGTTGTCTGGTTTTAGCTGTAGTGTATCATACATCACCTCATTTACTTCATTTTCAAATGCAATTTTATACTCCTTTATTACAGTTGACTAAGTTCATACAAAAAAATAAGCAAAGAAACAAGGAAAAAATGTAAAAAAAACCCCAACCAAATAAACAAACACTCAAAACAAGGAAAAGAAAAAAGTACACAAAGCAAGAAACGTTTTCAAATTTTTCTGGAGAGATGTTTTCCCTCCCACCCTCCTCCCAGCTCACAGCAGATGGATGGAAGTTGGAGCTGTGCTCCAGCTGAACAAGCTCCACACACAGTGCATGAAAAGTGACAGCTCTGAACATATATTCACATTTTCTAAGCCACTCAGTGTTGGCCTCACTGAGCTTCCACTGAAGTCAATAATAAAACTTTCAGTGATTTCAGTTGGAGGAATCTGAGACCAGAATCTAGTGCTTTCAAAAGCTTTCGTCTTGGCTATATTTCCTTTCCCATTTATTTTAAATTACCACCCAGTTATTTAACTTTCTCCTGTATAGGGTTTTGGTTTTGTTTTGTTTTTTTCACCACCAATGTCAGTACAGAAGAGGTACACAGAACTTTGCACTGTGTTCCTCTAAAACATATTTTGTAGTGTTTACCTCGGTATGACACCATCATTTTTAGGTTTAGCCAAATATAGAAAAAAACAACAAAGTAGAAATATTTTCGCTTGGAACTATTAATTGTATGGAATAAATAAACTCTACAAAAATATCTTTTAAGCTACTGGGAAATAACCTTAATACTGACTTAACACTGACTATTCATATAACTGAGATATTTTGCTATATTTCATAGAAATAAAATAAGATGGGATATTTTTCCATATTTGTATTTAAACCTCATGCTCACAGTAGCCACATAAGTAAGCAGAAAAATTTCAGGTGATTCTTTGAATGGCAATAATACAATAATATATTCCTGTATTACAAGGGAATATATTTCTTAAGAAAAAAAACAAACCAAACAAACTAACAATAAAACACAAACCCACAAAACATCAAAACAGACTATAGTATACAAACCAGGTAAAATGTTTACTGAATTACCCATCATAAATATGTCTGTAAATACTGAGGGTGAGATATGTGTATACCAGTACCCAATCCAGGATGGTCAGCTAACTGTCTCAGAACCATAATTTACAAGACCCAGAAAAAAACTGAACCATCCGTCCAGTCCATTTAAAAGCAGTTTGAATTAATGTCAGTATTGAAGATAATAGAAAGTAGGAAAAAAAAAAAATTTACACTTTTGCTTAGTTTGAAGTATCAAGAAAAAAAAATAAGCAATTCCACTACTGGGATATTTTACTAAAAATTTTTCTCCAGGGAATTAAGGCAAGACCTTCAGCTAAAAAATCTTTAAGTAATTCTGAGGGTTTCTCTTGATGAATGAAAGAAAAAATATACAAACAAATGTTTGTTGTTGAATAACATCCATGCATGAAATCCCACCAGGAGTCATGAATCTTCCTGGAAGATTGTGGAGTATAAAACATAAAATCAATGAAATATTGTTAAATACATGACTTGTACTGAATTTATTGACTAACTAAAAGCTTCATTACATTACGATGTACATGTGGGACCTTAGCTAAGAACAGGTACATTTCAATGTTTTTATTATCTTAAGAAAATTTGGTTACAGGAAAAGATAACAGCAGGCTGTACCTGAGGTTGGCCTTGATCTAGGGCTAATTAACCTGACTGAAAAGAGTTTAAAATCCTTCTAAGAAGCATTTAGAACTGAGTTCTGATTTTTGATGAGGGCAACTTCAGGATCTGACTGTCAGAAATATTTGCAAATGTTACGTATGTAAAAAAATTAGGTTTTCAGTTGCCTTACTAGTAACAGCTTTTTCAATTTTTTAAAAAAATTCCAAGCTGTTATCAAAATGCTACCTGCATTTAGATATCCTCCCATTCTTCCTAGACACCAAAGAGTAGGGATGCAACAAGGAAGGCCAAGGCCCTCTTGGAATTAACTCTGGCCAAGGAAGTAAAGGAGAACAAGAGGGGCTTCTTCAAATACATCACTGGTAGTAAAAGGCAGACTAGGGAAAATGTGGGACCACTGCTGAATGATGCAGAAGGCCTAGTGACAGAGGATGCAGAGAAGGTGGAATTACTGAATGCCTTCTTTGCTTCAGTCTTCAATGGTCAGATCAGCCCTTGGGAATCCCTGACCCTGGAAGGAAGAGAAAAAGTGAAAGCCCGGAAGGAGGAAGACTCTTCACTTGTTGATGAGGATTGGGTTAGAAATCACTTGAATAAACTGAACATGCACAGATCCATGGGCCCCAATGGGATGCACCCACAAGTGCTGAGGGAGCTGACTGATCTTGTTGCTCTACCACTCTCCATCATTTTTGAAAGATCATGGAGAACGGGTGAGGCATTATTATTTCGAGGCATTCTTCCACCATCTCCAGAAAGATGGCCAGTCACATGCTGGAATTCAAGGACATTCATATCTCAGTTTTTCACTCCTTTGCTCTCCTGGACCACATTCTAGTTTGATGTCAAACCATTTATTTCATGACAGTACCTGTTTCTCTGTCCCTATTTCTTCTCTCTACTTCACAGTTTACACTAGCCTTCCAGCAGCAGTATCTAAATTTGTAATTTTGCCCTTCAGAGTTAAGAAGAAAATATTATAAACTAAAGAAAAATACACTTTAGAGGATGTGGCATTGTATTCTAGAGGCTGCTGAGTTGGAAACCTTCATAAAAAGAGGCATATGCAGCATCACTCACATGGAGTACTCTAGAAGCCAAAAGGCATTTTTTGAGAGGCAGCATTATTAAGGTTTTACATTGCTGCATTGTAGGAGAAATATCTTGCCAGTATGCACTTTCCCCCAAGCTTTCTTACATGCCAAAATCCTCAGCTGCCCTCAGCTGCCAGAACTTCCAGCTTCTCATTTGAAACCTACTACAATTTATTTATTTGTTACCAGCACAAAGTTCTGCATGATCTCATTCCTATAACTGGAAGAACTACGTACAATGAACTGAGTTTAGTTGAAAATTAAATTTATAAAATAAGTTAATAACAAAAAATATATACAAAACAAAATCATGTTATAGGTTCTGTAGTAATTGTGTAGTAGCTAATGGACTGCAGTCCATTTTCATGCTGAAATTGTCTAAGCCTCAGTATATTTATTCTCTGTTGTTTTAAGCATGAGTTTTGGAGCACTTTTAAGCTGAGGCAGCTTCAAGTCAAACTCAGATGCAAACCATGTAGTAGTGCAATATAGTGGCATCCGTTGACACCTGTGTACCAATTTCAAGTTTTCCACAGTGTACCTGAAGATACAGTTTCTAGTATTGTTTCACATCTTCCTATTTTCTTTGTGGACTTTTTTCTTCCCTTTTGTTCTCTTCTTGCCCAAAAAATGAAAGGAGGTGGGAAGGTGAGGGTGGTAGGAGTGAAAACTGTTTCATTTAATCATTGGCATATCAGGGAAAAGAAGTAATGGGTTTTGGCAATGAAAAATATAGAGTTATTCTTTGATTACTGACTGAAATCTCATAAATTCTGTGCCATGAGGCATGAAACTCATCCTGTCAAAAGAATAGCACCTTCACTGTAGAGTTACTAAGTATTTATTTCGGCGGCAATGTTCTATAAAGCTTCAACTGCTTAGATTGAGTGCTACTCCCAGACCTTTTCCTTTTTATTGATTACATTAACACTTTTAACACTCTGCCTTCATAAATAGTCACCAGAGAGCATTCATTCAACACTCAGTGAAACGCTTTTGCATCGAGTAGCATTATATTTGCACATGCATATATCAGATGAACTGTCTTTATCCAGTTGGGGTCACAGAGCGTTCAGCTCACACGCTGATACCAGACAGTCCCTTGAATGAACTCTCAAGGCAATAGATGTTTTTTTCTTCCGTTCCTGGAGGTATTTTAAAACCTTTCTAAGACCTGCTGAATATCTTGTTCCAGGCTCTTCAAATAAGTAAAAGCAAGGATGTAGATTGAACCTCCTGGGAAAAAGTTATGCTCAATAGAGCTGCTTGCTAGGAAATATGCCCACATTAAGAGAGGATAATTTTGTCAGAGGTAGATGAAATACTTTCTACATGATAAAATTTTATGGAGTCAAGTCATTTCACAGTCATATGAATAATCATCACAAAATTTAAGGAAGAAGGGAAAGATGGACTTCCTAAATCTGCCTTGGAGTATGAGATTCTCATGACCAGAATTAGCAGGAGTTGTGAGGAAAAACTGCATGAACCACAGCAAAGACTTGAGCCTGGTACTCCCACATCTTTGACCTGTGTACTGACCACTACTCTGTAAGCACTCAAAGTAATTTTGATCAAATACCACCAAAAATGTACTTGTCCGTTAAAAATGGACTTTTGACACAAGTTGGACCACATTTGCTCTTTTAACAAAAGCATTAACAAGACTTTGCCTTGATAAAATGTAGAAGTAAAATAAATCTTTGAATGTTTTTGAAAGGTAATATGAAGAACGATCATTGCCCTAAAGGCATCTGAAAAATTTTGTCGGCAATGTCACAAGAGGAAGATGAAGGAGTACGGACACAGATTTCAGACAAGGACCTTTATTTAACTAATGCATCAGCAATTACTGAATGAGATATGGTTTTATTGACTTATATGAAGAATTGCCTAGCATGTTAAGTTGTCATGACTGTTAATATCTGTGTGGTTGCCTTAGATAACCTTAGGGTCCACAGGATGGCACTGTGCCACTGTAGATGCAGTCATCCTGAAGATGCTAAAATGAATATTGGAAAGTATGATATAGTCTCATCACAGCATTATAACCTCCACTTGTAATGAAAATAATTTCCACTTGTAGATACCAAAGGAAAGAATTACTTCTTGAGTGATCATGCTTTCCCTTCCTTTCAATGCTAATACATATGGTTCAATATAATACCGTTTTGACACCTTATGTGATACAAAATGTCACTGAATGTCATAGTCCACTTCTTATCCATTGTCCTTGGCCAATACTATTTAAATCAAAATGAGAACTTAAGAAGAGGCAGCTGGAAGTAGCCTCAAGATCACATGCCCTGGTGATCATGGGTGACTTCAATCACCCTGATATTTGTTGGAAAGGCTACACAGCATTGATGATAACTTCCTGATGCAGGTGTTGGAAGTGCCAGCGAGGAAGGGTGTGCTGTTGGACCTTGTATTAACAGACAGAGAAGGTCTGGTCGGGGATGTGAGGGTTGGGGGCAGCCTTGGTGGTAGTCATCATGACATAAGAGTTTAGTATCATACAAGGAAGAAGCAGGGCAATAACTAAGATAGCAACCCTGGACTTCAGAAGAGCTAACTGTGTCCTTTTCAAAGACATACTTGGGATGAATCCCTTGGGC
>VWZY01003282.1:310-15788 GCA_013399075.1 Chloroceryle aenea
ATTTTCCCATTGGATCCTCATCCCAGTTTCTTGTCCCAAGGAGGGGGGAACACTAAAGTATAATTAGTTACTCCTTCACTTCACTTTAGCTGATAGCTCTGTGGTGCTGCTCAACCAGCAGCACTTACACCTTGTATCTGGACATAGCGCTGGAAGAAGCCATAGCACGCAGCACTTCAAGCTGTGCCAAGGGAGCTTTAGGTTGGACATGAAGAACAATTTCTTCCCCACAAGGGCTGTCCAGACCTGGCCCAGGCTGCTCAGGGCACTGGTGGAGGCCCCATCCCTGCAGGAGTTTCAAAGCCATGGAGATGGGGTGCTGAGGAATACGGTTTAGTGGTGACCTGGCAGTGCTGGGGGCATGGTTGGAGTCGGTGATCTTAAAGGGCTTTTCCAACAATAAAGACTCAATGTTTCTCTGAAAGTATCATTTCACAGCATAACTCCCTTATATGGACTCTGGGTGATGATAATTTTAGGAAAGACGTGAGGCTGAGCATTGCTTTAAGATACTGTCTTTAATCACTGAAATGACAGTGAAGGCCTGTGGCTTCACCCCTTGCTGCTGGCAGTCATTCTTTATAAATATCTAACAGCGCGGAATAAAGGAGGGCTGTGTTCACAGGTGGCTAAGGTTAGTTACATCAGCACAAATCCTAAAGTACTCTCTCCCGGAGTCAAGCTTCAAAGGAAACATAAACAAAAGAATTAGTACCGTTCAGTATTGTCAGCCAGGCCCTGGCTTTGGTCTCCAGACACAGAAAGCCACAGCCTGAGTGTGTGTGCTGGAGCTCCCATCCAGTCAAGCACCGCAGACCTGCTGCGCAAGGACAAGGGTCAGTGCCCACAGCACTGGGCATCATGGGCATCCCTCTGCCAGGGCCATGGGCATCCTCACCATCTGCCTTCAGGGGCTCTACCCTACATATTTTCATATGGAGACAGTTTCTTCCCATCTCTCATCTTGTCTTAGTGGGCTACTGATGTAATGAGCTTCTGGCTGCCCTAGAACAAAATGGGGTGAGGATTGTTATTGCTCAGAAAAACTTCATTTTACTTCTCTTTGGGAAAAGGTGAGTGAGCAGCTCCAGACTCCAGCTCGTGGCAGGAAGACATCTGCCCCACTGGCTCTGGTACATACACCTTGTGCTGCTGCAGCCAGACAGCAGCAGGGTGCAGAAACAAAACAGAAAAATAACCGCATAAATGCAGTCCCATTCCCTCCCAGGAATGCAGGTGCTCAGCCTCAGAGGATGGGGAAAAGGGACATGTGCTTGGCCATGGCCCTTAGCTGCCCGCAGAGATGCCTCCCAACCCATGAAGTCTGGGTGAACTCATCCTCACATTCCTGCACAGAATTTTGATCAAAATGCAACTACGGACACATGGTATAGGCCCAGAGGTGTGAGAGGCAGGTCTCTGTCAGGCAGCACTGACACAACAGCACCAAAAGTGAACGCAGAGCTCACAGCCAAGGACGATGTGGGAGATGTGCTGTCCAGACCAGCAGGTCTAATAAATGTCCATGAATACAATAAAAAAAAGCACATCCCCTCTGTGCCACCTTCTCCCCTGCTCTTTGTAATCACCTTTACCCTACAGCTACTCTGCTTTTTAGTCAGAACCACCCTTCTCCAAGCACCCCCCACTGCTTCAGTACCTAGTTTTGTTTATTGATGAAAAAAGTTGTCAGTCCATTCCAGCAATCATTTCAAGGCAGATTCTACACTGCCAGAGGTCATTCCCAGTTATGTCTCACCTGTAGTAAAACTGCCCTGCCCTTGATCCAGCACTGACCTACACACGCACATTGATTCTCATGTATGTGCACATCCTTAATGGTTTCAGTAGGACTCCTTCATGTGGTTTTCTTAGCAACGGCCGCTGGGCATGAAACAGCTGCTGCTGCATCGACC
Organism: Chloroceryle aenea; assembly: GCA_013399075.1. Classification (NCBI taxonomy): domain Eukaryota; kingdom Metazoa; phylum Chordata; class Aves; order Coraciiformes; family Cerylidae; genus Chloroceryle; species Chloroceryle aenea. The sequence continues at coordinate 2,227 of VWZY01003282.1, forward strand.
AGCAGCAGGCCCATCTTCAGGTGATTTGGAGGAGCAGATCAAAGCATTCAAGAAATGATGGAGAGCCTGTGTCAAGTTTCCTTCAAGTGGGGACCCAGTTTTGCTGCTGCCAAAATAATAAAGTGGTAAAATGTTCAGGGAAGTGCAAAATAGGGACTAAATTGATCCGGAAGCCTGTGCCTGTTACTCTCCCCAGGGATGCAAATTCATGGGAGAGAGGCGAAGGTCACAGCAGTGCTTATGACCTGTCCTGGTTTGGGTCTTAGGGGCTGCCCTGACCCTAAACCACGACAGATTAGACCCAAATACTGAAATTCAGGGATGCCAAAGATTTACCCAGTGCTAAAAATCAGCACAAGGAGAAAGCCCAGGAAGGTATTTCCTTTTTTTGCTTTTGGCTGTCTACTTTGATCCCAGGTGTTTCTTACACTTTAAATTACAGGGAAAAAAAAAATCTGCTCTTTCTATAGCTGGGGCTTTTCCCCAGCTTTTATGCAAAATACCCTATTTAAATGAGTTTCTGTAATCTAAACAATAGAAATTTAACAGCATGAGCTGAATGAAAAAGATCTATTAAGCTCTGGTTCCTGAAAGCAAGTTTCAGGGGACTCACTTGAATAAGTATTTGCATGAGAGTTACTCATTACCAGCACAATGGGATTTCTAAGGTCCCTTACTCTAAAACCAGTCTGAAGAGCATGCTGGCGGAGGAAGCAAGACTAACTTTTCATAGCATCTTCATAAATAAAAGACAAGGTTCCCGTGAACAGCAGAACCCAATCTCAGCCAGGAGACAGGCAGAATCTGATAGGCTTTCTGAAATTCTGACCTGACTGCCCCTTTCCCCTTAGGTGAGCTCAGCAGGGATTCAAGACACCCACAGCCCAGGAGAAAGAACAATCAGCTTAAAGAAACTCAAAACTCCCAAAGATAAAAGCAGTGCATATCAGCACGTGCAAGGGAGCAGGGCAATGGAGGAGATGCTTCAGCTTCAAGCCCACGAGTTCACACACTCTTTTCAACAGCTTCACATTGTCATTTCTAGCTCTTTGTAAATATAGGAGAAAGGAGAGGGTTGGCACTTAATAATTTATATGGGACCTCATAACCAAAAGTAGGGCAGCCTCCATCTCCTGCAGGTTGGCTGACAGGAGTAACAAGACACTGTGTGGGAGCAGACGCCAAACTTTCCAGTGATGGAAATGGAGCTCCTGTAAGACAGAAAGCCACAAACAGCCTGCTTGTGGAAGGTTTCCACAAAGGAAAGTTGTCCTTCTCCCCATCCACTCTTTCCACCATATTTTGGGGTTGAGGGGGAAGGCTGCAAGAGGGAGACAGTAGTTTAAACCACAGCTTACAAAGAAAATACCTGTCCCACTAGTGTTTTCAGATCTTTCCAAAATGAAGACCAGAAAATGCAGGTGAGGGGTTGCTCTGGAAATCAAGAGCCAGGAAAAGCATAAGCCACAGAGCAGCTGGTCTCTCAGAGCAACATGGTTTCCATAGTTTTCCACACAGTACTTTGGAAAGGGGAGCAAAAATGCCCAGCTGCAGCTGAGGCTTCACATTGACAGCTTTTTCTTAAACAAAGGCTTTGTACCTTCGTGCACGAGGGGCTGCACAGCTTTGGTACCCACGGGACATGCGCCGCAGGCCCACCTATCGCACATGGAACGCATACTGGAGGAGCAGATTTCTTTGACTATAAAGTGGTTGGGGGTCAAAAAAAAGAACTTATTTGCCTGCTTTCCCAGCAGAACAGAAAGTAATGGACAAGCTCTCTAGCCCCTTGCTCAGACAAGCTATTATTCATGGGAGCAAATCTGTTTATACCAACATACTTGTCTGAGTGCAGGTTGTGGTGCCGGGCTCTAAATCCCCTAACACCCTCAAGTTTGTTCCCAGAGCTCAGAATAAGCACCATTACGAAATAGCTTTGTGCTGGGTAAACACCACAGAAAGGGGTGGCCAGACCAGGGGCTGAGCTGCAGGGACAAACTGGAAAATTCAGGCAAGTGCCTGTGTACAAAGAGCTTTTTTCCAAAGTGAGCTCTGCAAGCAAGAACAAGGATGGATTTCCCCCATGCCCACACTTTCAGCATCGCAACCCTTCCTTTCCAAATACGATCCACTGCTGTTCAGGCTCTGACACAGCAGGCTGGCCCCAGCGTATCACGTGGATGCGCAAGCCCCAAGTCATTGCGGTAGCTTAGCGCAGTTTGTTCCAGTTTTCTGTTGTGTTTGTAATGGGACATCAGCCTCTGGCTGCTCACCAGCACACCCAGTTTGCACCCAGAGAGTTGGTGCTTTTACAGACAGACTGCACACCGGAGTTTGGGGAATTAACCATGAGATCTGAGTGCACCATTTTGCACAGACCCCTTTCTTTTGTCTTCCGGAAGAATTAATAAAAGAGAGAGAGTGTCTAAAAATTGGTATGAATAGGTTGATGTACTCCAGGGAATCTGATGAAATGTGCTTGTCAGGAAATGCTCAGTAGACTGACAGGATGTCCCCGGCAGGCAGGCCAGCCAGCCTCTGGCTTTTTAACTGTTCATGGCACGATCTAAGTTCAAAGGCACGACAGCAAATTGTGCTTTCACTGAAGAATCTTCCAAAATGAGCCAAGAGGAATCTCCAGACAGCAGAAAAAGGCACATAAATCAATCAGTTTAGGTAACGCGCCACATTCTTGGCCAAGTGGACGTTGTTTGATGCAGCTGGAACTTCACAAGCATACAAACTCTGGGACTCCAGCAAAAATCGCTCATATCCTTTTACAAGAACATTCCAACTGGCAAAAAACACACACAGGAAATCAGCTGAGGATGGGGAGAGGGAGATCATGTAACAAGTCTCCTGTCTTGGCTCTCCAATGTTGGCCTCGCCAGCTAGAAATGGTGCTGGTACACAGTGGCTGGGGTCGTGCCATTCTCTATGTGTTTCAGATGACAGGAGTGACAAAGCAAATGTTCATCTAATGGGTAGCAGCGGTGTCCGTCTTCATCGTTCAGCTCCATCCCACAGTCCTGCAAATTATTAGAGTGTCAGAGAATCACAGAATTGCCCAGATTGGAAAAGACCTTTAAGATCAAGTCCAATTGCTAACCTAACACTGACAAGTCCTTGACTAAACCATATCCCTGACTTAAGGACCTCCAGGGATGGGGACTCCACCACTGCCCTGGGCAAGCTGTTCCAATGCCTCATAACCCACTGAGTAAAAAAATTCTTCCTTAATATCCAATCTCATCTTCCCTTGGCACAACTGGAGGCCATTTCCTCTTGTTCTGTTGCTTGTTCCTTGGTTGAACAGACTGATTCCCACCTGGCTCCTACGTCTTTTCAGGGAGTTGTCAAGGGTGAAAACGTCTCCCCTGAGCCTCCTTTTCTCCAGGCCAAACAACCCCAGGTGCCTCAGCCGCTCCTCACCAGACTTGTGCTCTAGACCCTTCCTCAGCTTTGTTGCCCTTCTCTGGGCACACTCCAGCCCCTCAGCGTCATTCTAGGAGTGAGGAACCCAAACTATTAATTTTAATTCACAACACAGAAGTATGAAAGTTCTCTGAGAAGCCCTGTACAGAGATCAAACGGTTCTTGAGAGCTGGCATCTCGTGGGATTTTTTTGTGCAGCCACATCCTTTCTCCAGCCCCAGTGACACATTCACTTCCTGTGTGAGTGATGGTAACTCACACTGCACAGGATCAAGCATCACCCCAGCAGTTCTGAACAATCTGCCTCAGAAATAAGATATGCTAACGTGATCTGGAGCTCAAGGCTTCTGAAAGGCAGCAATAAAACCTTACCAACTCACCACAATTCCTTCATTATCAAATAAACTGCCAAGTTTAACAATGTTAATTAACTCTTTGCCCCTAACTTTATAGACAGCAAATGAAATGACAGCCAAGACACATTGCTGCAAAAATTTTCTGTCCTCAAACTGTAAATTTCTCAGCTGCTGACAGAAAGGGTCATACAAAGCAAGGTTTGAATTGCTCATCTACTGCCATTTGAGGGGAGGAGATTTATTCCCATCTTAAAAATAACAACAGTTATGACTATGAAGTGCCCAGTCCCCGAGAAAGCTGCTGACCTACCTCACAGTGGTAACATTCCACATGGTAGTCCTTGTCCATGGACACGACTCGAATGGTTTCATCAGACCCCTGCAAGCATTCAAGCAAAAGAGAAACAACAGAGATTTACATCAGGATCAGACACATGCACTCTGTGGTAAGGAGATGATTTTGGGCTGCTGTTGGACACCACAAATCAAAACTGCCACCTGCAGTTGTTTTTAGAGTAAAGCTTCATCATCGACTGGTTGCAGATGTCCTCTGAAATGTGACACCAGAAATGTAAAATTCTCTCTGTCACATCTATCTCAAATCACGTATCAATGATTTGGTAATTTCAATATATCACACTAATCAGCATTTTAAATTGGTTTGCCCAAGATTCATCCCCTTCAAGTGTTAAAACACGCTAGTCCCAGGGGGTCACACAGAGGACCTTCATGAGTGCCACCAGCATTTACTGACATGAAGAAAAGGTATCCCAGACACAAAACCAGCAGCAGTATAATCCTGCAGGAAATGAAGAAAGCAGACTAGCCCAGCCAGAGTAAGCTTCATTAACAAGCAAAACAAAGGTCCCATCTCAAGAACAGCGTATGATCTTAGGTCAAAACGCTGGCCTCCAGAAGGAGCAATCATCTTTTCTCATCCACAAGGACATCCATCTTGACACATAGTCAAGTGTTAGAGAGGGTAAGACCTGAGACACAATGCTCCTTCCCTCCCTCCCCCGAGGAGATAGGGAATAAAAGGCTCTCACCTCGGAGGGCAGAATGGGAAGTCCACATGCTGCACACTTTGGAGCTAAAACTCTGGAGGAGCAATGAAAAATTGAAGGCAAATTATAGACTGATATAAAAAGAGAGGCCCATATGTTCTCTGTGATAAGATGAAAAGCTGCAGCTGTAAATAACATCCACAGGAAAGCTTTGCATCCCCAGATCATAAACTCATTTTAGCATTGATTCCAAGTAATGTTTGGCCAACTCCAACAGTTCCAGGGGCTGCCCGCGCAACTCTGCCTGCTCAGGAAACAGAGCAAGGCACAAAGCAAGTCAGGAGCACATTCAAAATACATGCAGCTCTAATATCCTAACTACTAGCTAAGAGTGCAGCCATTTTATTTTGCTGTCTGAATGAGAAGTGATTTTTTTTGCGTGTATTTATCAGTTGTTTAATTCAGAGCTGGCTGAAAGTTTTGCTTTGCAGGTTCAGTGGTGATTCTTTAGAAGTCAAACTCAGCCCTTCAGCTACTCTGAAAGGAACTCACATTGATTTCTATGGGCAATCACAGTCTTGCTTGATAGCAGACTCATTTCTTACATCACTGAACACTTCACAAGCACAACTTCTCACTATCTCTGCTTTGCAGAAGGAGCAGCTGAAGCAACTTCCTCAGAGTTACACAGGAGTCAATGGCAGTACAAGAGGAGAGATGCAGGGGATCTCTTGGGTCTAGATTCATCCTCAAACTTCCAGCTTCTAACCCCGTCCCCTATTTTACTAACCTGCACTTACTAACTAGCAGAAAAGCTAAATTAGAGGCTCATGGATTGAAGCATCTCTGCTGCTTCTTTTGTCCTTACTTGTGGTAATCTCTGACACAGTAGATTTTGTTTTCGGAGTCCACAGTGAACGGCACACCATCCAGACACTCGTTGCAGACCACGCAGCGGAAGCAGCCTGGGTGATACGATTTCCCCAGAGCCTGCAGGATCTGCAACAAATCAAGAGACAGAGGAAATGTGTGTGGACAGCCAGTAATGGTGAAAACAACAAACATGCAGCTTCACTCCACACTGTGCTGCATATTCATCAGCAGGGCCCTGTCTTTTTTCAGGTACCTCATCTGAAAAACAAGTTAACAAGGGTGGAAAGGGCAGCTGGAATCATATCACCTGAAATGAATTATTAGCATGGGTAAGAAAACAATTAGAGTGTCACTCAAGGTATTCAGCATCACAAAGGATAGAAGGGACACAATTTAAAGGAACAAAAATAATTTCTGAAGCCAAAAGGTAGAGAAGAATTAGCAGGATCAGAAGGCAAGATGTACCAGGCCAACAAAGGGAAATACATCTTTATATTCTCCATGAGAGGCTGAAAAAAATACTATTGATAGGTTTTTGCAATTCCTTACATACTGCAGGGCTTAGTACTTGCTAGCCTGGCTTTCTAATTAACACAGGCTATGGAAACTGCATTCAGTTCAACAGCCACAGTTCACCTGCTGGCTCTGGGGCAGCTACTGCCACCTGAAATACCACAGTCCAGCAGCCGAGTGATCAGACTTCCGACTATAAAGCAGCTCTTCCAATTCTAATGCTTTCCAGAGCTTATTAATGATAAGCACAGGAAAACCTTGGGAGACATGCTCTGACTTCACCACACACAAGTTCCTAATTTCTGTGCCCCAGCTGTAGCTTTACACCGCCAGCCACACAATTACGCACGTCTCCGTCCGAACCGCACACACAACTGAGCAGTGCCAGCTGCTGGCTAAAGGCCAGGTGGCCCCCTGAGTCACCGGCCACTGTGTGCGCATCTCAAACAAGTGGTACCTGCTGTAGGTGAATGTGAACTGCCTGCTTCAGCAGGATGTCCGCACACCTGCATGGTCTTGGGTAGATCTGAAGATCTCATTCACACACTATGGGTTAAAGAGTATCAGCAGCTCCAAAAACCAGCAAGAAGACAACCGCTCCATCCTGAAAGGTACGTGGGAAGCCGTGGCTTGACTAGTGGTAGGCAGGCTCAGCAAGAGAGTGCTGCAGAGCCATCTCACTTCTGAGTGGGAACCATCAATGGGATTATGAACACACCACCCAGGGAAACCCAGAATGGGATGATGGGAGAGCTGAAGGCTCTGCTTTTCAACCTGCACTAGAAACAGGCAGAGCAAAGTCTCTGCACTACACACAGCAGGGTGTCAGCATCACAAAAGAAAATGCAAAAATCAACAAAAGGCTCGGTGGATTTTCCTTCTGCTACCAATCTCACGCCAGGCAGGCTACCAGCTGGCAACAGACAGTGCTGGATAGGAATATATTTTCCTTCTGACGCATTCTTCTAAAAGGCTGTGGGATTTTTTCCTCCAAAAGCAATGATCACTTACCATGTCCATTATCAAATGACCACAAATGAAACACCTGTCAGCTGACTGCTGGAAACCAGAATACTGCAAAGGACAAAAGAGAGAATTGGCTTAAAATTTCACAAGGCTACTCGAGCATAAACAACAGCATACTGTGGGGTGTTACTGGCATGGCTTTTGTCTGTAGTCCTTATGTAAGCTAAACTTGCCAGGGCTTTTTTTTTTTTCACTATATCAATCTGCAGATGGGTCCCCAGAGGATATTTTATAAAGACTCCATATTTCCAGTGTTCAGTAAGTGTCAGTTCCTGTAACTTTCAGGTCCTAAAGCTAGTTTTAAGTATATAAGTAAATACTATAAACGCCCATGTAATTAAGGCATTTAGTGACAAGACTTAAATGTTCATTTGACCATGTGAATCTGCAAGCCACTTATTTATATTTATCATATATTAATATCACAGCATCTGTACATGTAGCCTTGGCAAGCCAAATTCTTTGGTTACACCATTACAGGTCTACGGAAGCTTCTCCAAGGTCAGCAGCACTGTCCCATCTCCCTGTTAGTATTACAATCAACTCTGGCCCAGAGGAAGGCTTTTGCTGCTCCTGCCGAGACCTTACCCTGAGGCACTGCCTGTCGCATCTCCAACATGCAGCTCAGGCACAACACATCATCTGTCTATGGCTTTGGCCCTGTCTGAACAGTGGAAATGCAAACTGGAAAAAAGAAATATTTTAGATCCATTTGACTAATCTTTCCCTTTTCAGCCTGTGTAGAATATACTGATGAGAGCAAAGATTATTCCCTCTGTCATAAATCGCTAGGCTTCCCTGGTAAGTAGGCAAATAGAACGTTTTCCAGTTTCACAGAATCCTAGGGGTTGGAAGGGACCTCGAAAGATCATCTAGTCCAACCCCCCCTGCCAGAGCAGGGCCACCTAGAGTACATCACATAGGAACATGTCCAGGCGGGTTTTGAATGTCTCCAGTGAAGGAGACTCCACGACCCCCCTGGGCAGCCTGTTCCAGGGCTCTGTCACCCTTACAGTAAAAAAATTTTTTCGAATATTCAACTTGAACCTCCTATGCTCCAATTTACACCCATTCCCCCTTGTCCTATCACTGGTCCATACTGAGAAAGAAGGTGAAGGTGAAGTCTCCTTCAGTGAAGGTCTTTTAGGATCAGGGGCAGGGTATATGGCTTTTTACCTCCACCAGCCAAGGAGAGGACAATGGGGCTACTTCATGCTCAGATACCTTCACACAAAATCCATTGAGGGCAGCACAAAGATACCTATTAAGATGCCCAAGCAAACCCAGCTCACTGGAAAGCGAAATCTTGTAGCTCCTGCCTCCACAGCAGGGCCACAGAGACTTTGAAGGAGCCATCACAAGAGGCTATGGCCTCAAGTAGGGGCTCTGCACCACAAAACTGTGGCCTCTCACTTTGCTACTTCTAGCATCAGATGTGGGCAGCCACCCTGGCTGGGTAAACAGTGGAACAGAGGGACCAGGCAGGACACTGGGCTAGCTGTTAGGCAGAAAGGCTGTGTGTCTGCTGCAGAGACCAAGATGTGCCGGCGCAAGGGGCAGCTGTGTGCTTACCAGGAAGTCTTCTTCACAGAACACCTTTCCATTGACAAAATAAAATGCTTTTCCTCTCAGTTTTCGACCTGAGGAATAAACACAGAGAGAAGAGAAAGGTCAGCAGAGAGTGGGGAGAAAATGCGAGCAAAAACTGGCTGCTGAGAAGGAAGCAACGCCCTGAAAGGAGATTGGAGCCAGGTGGGAGTCAGTCTCTTCTCCCAGGGAACAAACGACGGGAAAAGACAAAACAGCCTCAATTTGTGCCAGGGGAGGTTTAGGTTGGACACAAGGAACAATTTCTTCCCCAAAAGGGTTGTTAAGGCCTGATCCAGACTATCCACCAGGGCCGTGGTGGAGTCCCCATCCCTGGAGGGGTTTCAAAGCCATGGAGATGGGGTGCTGAGTGACATGGTTTAGGGTGACCTGGAAGTGCTGGGTTAACAGCTGGACTCAATGACCTGAAAGGTCTTTTCCAAGCAAAATGATTCTATGAGTCTATGAGGACATCTGAGCACGGTGGCTGCACAGCTGCAGAAGAGCACTCAGCCCCAGCATGGGTCTTCTCGCCCTCCAGCCCAGCTAACCCCATCTCCTCTTCCACTGAAGAACACAAATCACTGGATCCAGACAGCAGTCCCACCTCCAGGCAGGAGGAGGTAGCTTTGCAACCCAGGCTACCTCCTGGCAGATGACAACACAAAATAACCTGGCAAGAACAAGTAAGGATACTCTTGACACCTCAAGAGAGAAGGAAAAGAGAAAGGGCACGCAGAGAGTACTACAGACTTGATATTGTTCCTCAAAATGTCACACCCGCGCTGTTCTGCTAGGTGTCTGCAACCAGCAGCTGCCAGATAAGCCACCACAATCCTGACCACCCAGTCTACCCCCAGCAGAAAGCAACACCAAAGTGCTCACTCAACACCAGCTCCCTACCAGCACATGCATTACTACAGCTGCCAACAAAAGTTTGAAACCATTTAAAAAAGAATTTATTTTTTTTTCAAACCAGAGTGTCGTTACTGAGACAAGATGACAGAGTTTTTTCCAAGGAAGGACTCTACATATGGGGAAGATTTATATCCACTGCAGCTTTTGTGTTCATGCGTCACATTCACGGTCTGTTTTCAGTTCTGTGTAACTATGGCAATGCACGCTCCAGCTGCCACCACTTCTTCTGAAGGCCCTGCCTTCTCCCCGGAGGAAAGGGCCAGGTCTGGGTTGGTTAACATCTTTGCAGCCTGGTTTCCCTGCTCAGCCAGGGGTTTGAAATGCTGCCTGGCACCGGAGCAGGTCAGCTCATGCTGCTTGGCCAAGGAGCCCCAAGGATGTGCCTGGAGGCAGTGCCCAGGGCAGGACCTGCTGCAGGCTGGTTTTGGGGACATGCCAGGCATCGCTGGAAGAAGATCAAAACTGAGACACCGGGCCTGCAAACTTCCTGCTTGATAAGCTGCACGTAGCAATTGTCATTAAAAAAGTGACCACTGGCTGCTGGGATGACACACGGGACTAGTCTGGACATCACACCTTGGTGCTTTATGGCATGCACCTACTTGGCAGCTGTGAACAAATAACCACGCTGGCTACAAAGCTTTAAGAAAAGGAGGAAGCCAAGTAAAACCACTTCAATACACTACAACCTTGACCTACTCCAGAGTACACCAGAGGGCACTCTGAGGCTGGAAACAACTCCCACAGCTCCTGGGAAATGGAGATGCTCCACCAAAGCTTAGAAGTTTTGCCAGTGGATTCAGCCAGACCGACCTTTCACCGGGAGCCCTTAGTGCCCTGCCCAGGTCTCAGCCAGCAAGGCAGGTGGAGGATGTGGCAGCATGTTTCTCAAGGAACAAGCCCCGGTTTGCACATGCTTTGTGGTTAAGCTGCAGGCGTTGCTCAGCTGTGTAGGAGCCAGAACCTCACCAACCTGACACACTCATCATCCTTCATTCTTTTCTAATCCCTGCAGGGCACAGCTATGTTGCCCAGAGGGCACAGATGACCCCGGGCACCAGCCCATCCTGGCACCAATGCAGACACTGGATGGAACACCGAAGAAAACCTGACAAACCCGAAAGCGTACTGCTGTGATTTGTTTCACCCACCCTGATGCTTTGCTAAGGTTGCAATACCAAACAGGACCCAGAGCCCAAAATAAGAAGAATCTAACCTTGGACACTTTAGCTTTGTGGCCTATAACCCACAATGGGATTTGGCATTCCTAAAAATGAAAACCAAAATCCATTTAAATTCGATTTTAAATGACGTGGTTGTGCAGACTGCAGCTCTGTGCAACAGGCAGGTACCCAAATGACTTTCCACCTGTATGCTTCTACTCTCTCCTAAGGACAAGCTGGTGGTGATGGTGAGGAAAAACACAGGCGTGGAGCTGTGCAATGAGGTGACGCTTCTTTGGACATGGGCCCCGGCCGGTGCAGGAGCAGCAGCTGTTTGAATCACTGCCCTCATATCATTCTTCCAGTGACAAAAAAAGCACTTACCAGCCATTCTGCACCCGGTGTATTTTTAACCCCATGACATTAGCAGGTCAAGATTGATGGCAACAGACCTTCAGAGAAGGTGCCCCAGCCAGCATGCTGTGTCGGCTTCTGCTTCAAAGACGACTTATAAAGGACTTATAATTGGTCTGTTGCTGTTACATGGGCCCATGAAGAAGACTTGCTGACACAGGAGCACTTGGAGGGATGGGGGGAGGATTTAATTGCTTTCTTTAAGGAAGAGGTGGTCGTTTTGACTATTTTTAGCTCCTCTCTGCACCCCATTTAAGCCCCTGGCAGAACACAAAAGGAAATTTGCCAGACCCAGGAGGAATCAGGTGCCTGTGCAGCCACCATGGGAGCCGATTTCTTCATCCCCAGCTCTCAGCCTCTCCCTGCCACATCAGGGTGGACTTCTCCCAGAGTCCCTTAGAGGTGAGGAAGCATCTCCTCAATGTACACGTGGGAAAGCAAGATGCAGGAAAAGCTTCACTTCCCCAGGCTGCGCTGGGGACCATCCCGGTGGAGCTGGAAAACGCATGTTCTGGCTGCAGCCACACCAGTAAAACAAAAGAGCACTGGGACTGCCCCACCAAGCACAGCAGAAGCAGCCCTGAGCTCCCTTTGGTGGGGGGGGGGTGCGCCCTAAAGTAAACAAATTTTTTTCTGTAGTGATACTTTGGACTGGGTGCCTGCAGAGGTGGGGACAGGTTTAGCTTGAGCACAGAGATACTGTTGCAATTTCACTGAAAGAAAGGACTGAGAACTTAAATGGCATATAAGGAATCACATCTTGATTGCTGCCGATTTTAAATATGCATCATGGTGACTACAGAGATAATATCCTTCGGTAAACCCAGGAACATTAATGTGTGGCTTGCTGCTTTCTGGATAAATTGCTCTACTATGTGCCCTAAACTGCTGGCTCCAGACTGTATTTCATGTTCACTTCACCCTGAATTTAGCTAATCTCCCAGAAGAGAAAAAAAAAAAAAAAAAAAAAAAAAAAAAAACAAAAAAAAAAAACCCCAGACATTTCCAATTATTTAGCATTTCAACTCAAACATCTTTGCTTGTTGTTATTACAGTTCTGTAAAATTGCCAGAAACACCCTCTGCACTCCCACCACACGTCTGAGGTGGTGAAAAAACAACTCTGAGAAAAAGACCTGATGCTTCTGGCACACATTAGAAAAGGTCAACCACCTCTGACAGCAAAGTCACCAGAGGTGAAGGCAGAAATGGCTCCTCAGAGAGGAACGCTGCAAAACCACAGTAGGCCACATAACAGAGCACCACCTCTCCTTCACTGATAGCAAACTGTTGCAAGAAAATATTAAAATGTTCTTTTTAGGTAAAACCCCTAGAAGCTTCAAAATTCAGAGGTAAGATAAAGTCACCCTGGGACAAATATCCACAGAGTCCCGGCTGAGGTACTGGTATTCAACCCAGTGCCCAGGTGCTCTCTGCATCACTCCAGGGACAGCGTACCCTAAAACACACCAAAATCCAGTGGCTGTTGGAGGTGGCCTCTCACCCTGTCACCCACCAACTGTCCTCGAAATGTGTGAAGGCTCTGAGGAGGAAGGAGTGAGAGGCAACTCTGTCCTTGATGAATGGAACTCTGCATTGAAACCACATGGAAGACACCTGGAACATGCCAAAGCGCCTTCAGCTCAGACCCTACCTACTGCCATCAGATCTGACCAGGAGAGGAACAAGGACTGTCACCCTGCCATTAAAGCTGCCACCCTGGTGCTTCTTATCTACAGCAAGCACTCTTGTACCAAACAGTGGGGATTTCTCACCAGTGTGATGAGAGGCTGAACACAAAAAAGCCAGCAAGAACAAAGCAACAATTTAGACCAGAGCAGAAACACACACTGATGCCTTCCCTGTCTCCCAGACCGTGAAGTCACGCACATCTGAACCTTTTCTGACACTACTTTTTTTTAAGAAAACACAAAACCAAAATATATGGTTTCTGATTTGGACTCTAGCATGATAGTTTTATTAAAGGGATGCTGAGGAAGGATTACCAGCACTACTCTGCCCTCTCCACTTGGAAGATCTGCACGTTTCTCACACACATCAATTGGCTTTGTGGGTTTACAACCAATTACAGGCAGTAAATTCTGCCTCGGCTAGAAACTACACACATCCATGTGCCATGAGGAAATTCCCTTGGCAAGGCTGGCTCCCCTGCTGCTGCCTGGGATTGAGCTGCACTTGCAGCTACCTCGTTCAGTGAATGACCTCTAAATACAACCACACCGTGAAATACTACATAAATATATATATATA
>VWZY01003282.1:15888-28488 GCA_013399075.1 Chloroceryle aenea
CTGAGCTTACAGGAAAAAAAAAAAAAACACCAAAAAAACCAAACAAACCCACAACCAAGGAAAAGAAAGCAATGCAGTAATGTTGACATGTCAAAGGTCGAATTCCATTACCTGGCAAACATGTGAGGTTCTCGCCTCTTTGCAGTGAGGGGCCAAAATCTGCTCCTTATTTTGGCCCTTCTGCTGTAGCACAACATCAGACCCTTTTTCAACCCACCTTGCAATCAGTTCTTTCTGTCCGACTTCCTTCCTCGCCTACTGATTTCCTTCACAGGCACCTCTGACACTTCCCTTGCACGTTTTTAGCTTTCAGATTTCCTCTGAGGACCAAGGGGCTCAAGTAAAAGACCCTTCTGCTCTAAATCACGCTGCCAGCAGAGCTGGAAAGGTCAGTTTTCCAGGCAACCTGTGTAAGCCTGGCTGAATCCCAGAGAAAACACTAAACCCCCACAATCACTTAGACCGACACTGTCTAGTGAAACCAATGTTGTTTCTAAGGTCTCCTCTCTACCTAAATAATAAATCAACGTATGGAAGCACCTACATCTTTTGTGTTCTGAGGAGGTATAAACAGGTGATTTAACTGAAATGGTTAATGGATAACAAGCCATATGGTAACTGCAACCGTTTGCCCAACAAACTAGAAAAAAAACAAAAACCAAAAAACAACAAACCAAAACCAAACCCCAAGACGGAAACAGACACCTTGAGCTTGCAGGAAATAGCTGTATGAGGCTCGAGGACTTTTTTTTTTTTAACCTACTTGCAGGGCCCTCCTATAAAGCAAATATAATTTATTACTAATCTGGCAGAAAGAGATCAAAGTTTTTTCCTCTCCCCCTCTGCGAAAAGCTGCTCTGTTTGTGTCTCTGTCCTGTAACAAACAAGAAGATAAATGAGACATTTATGCCAAAGTAATCATTCTAAATCTGTTGTTCTGACCTCTAAACCAAATTTTCTGCATTACATGCCAGTGGCTCAGATCAAACAGTACTTTTTTATTTTTTTCCTGACAACTGAACCCTGTCACGTATGCACAGCTCTGCTCAACAAGGTGCTCTATCAATTAGCTCTGAATGTATGTGTATCAGGAGATGGGGAGAGGGGGGGAAGCAAATTTGGCACTATGAAGTATCGCACACACCCCCCTTAGACACTCTCGATTGTCTGCATCTGGGAAACCAACACGCATTTGGATACAAATCCAACTACGAGCGGAATTATAAATCTTCACTAAAAGGCAAACAGCGGGACGGCAGATATNTACCAGGAGGGTGGCAAGAGCTGGGCAGCTCGTGTGATTCCACACTTGACCACTGAACAGCAGCCAGCCACCCTTACACAGACAGCAACATTCATCTGAGCTTACAGGACNCAAACCCCAAGACGGAAACAGACACCTTGAGCTTGCAGGAAATAGCTGTATGAGGCTCGAGGACTTTTTTTTTTTTAACCTACTTGCAGGGCCCTCCTATAAAGCAAATATAATTTATTACTAATCTGGCAGAAAGAGATCAAAGTTTTTTCCTCTCCCCCTCTGCGAAAAGCTGCTCTGTTTGTGTCTCTGTCCTGTAACAAACAAGAAGATAAATGAGACATTTATGCCAAAGTAATCATTCTAAATCTGTTGTTCTGACCTCTAAACCAAATTTTCTGCATTACATGCCAGTGGCTCAGATCAAACAGTACTTTTTTATTTTTTTCCTGACAACTGAACCCTGTCACGTATGCACAGCTCTGCTCAACAAGGTGCTCTATCAATTAGCTCTGAATGTATGTGTATCAGGAGATGGGGAGAGGGGGGGAAGCAAATTTGGCACTATGAAGTATCGCACACACCCCCCTTAGACACTCTCGATTGTCTGCATCTGGGAAACCAACACGCATTTGGATACAAATCCAACTACGAGCGGAATTATAAATCTTCACTAAAAGGCAAACAGCGGGACGGCAGATATAAATATCTGGAGGACAATATGCTTTACCTTAATAGGTAATTTTGTATATTTTATTTATTGGAGCAGTGATATTCAGTGTTCCACCAGAGCACAAATTTTAGGATTGAAATCATGAGCAACCTTGACTTTTCAAAGACAAGTTTGTACTGGATGGTGTCCAAGATGAACTCCATTTGACCTTAAAAGTACAACTTACTTTTCAGCTAGAAACCAGCATTTCTACAGAGGCTGCTCAAGATAATGTGCTTTGCAGCTGGACAGACAACACCGCCTGTCCTGACACTCACACCTTTTGCCTTGCATGGGACATCTTTGGAAAAAACTGCCTTTTAGAATAAGCAGTAAACAGCTATTCTTTCAGCTCTCACTGACCCACCTCACTGGAAATGGGATGAAGCTATTTTTTAACGAACCAACCATAAACAGAACTAACACTGATACCTCTGCAACCACAAGCACCTCCCCAGCACTGGTCTCCAAATACAGATGGTAAAACCCATTCTAAAAGGGGGATCAAAAGGGTTTCTTTCTAAAGCACCAGTTGCATAGTAGTAATTTGAGAAATTTAAAACAGCTCAAAGCTGCTGCTGGACTATTTTCAACAGAAGCTTTGCGTGAAAGGGCAGTCTGGAGGTCACCAGGCCATGGAAGGCAAGAGGTCCCTGAAACAAAGCCCCAGATGCAGGCAGGAATCCTCTCCACAGGAGAAGATTTCAGATCAGTTTATAAGAGGACAAAAGAGTGAGCTGCTGACTTCTGAGCCTTTAGGAAACTGCCACCACAGTCAAACACCACTTATTCTTTTCAGTTTTCCTGTCCTCAGTCAGGTGACAGTGAAGTGCTCTACTGAAAACATAGGTGAGGCCAGGCAGCTGGCGTCAGACAGCTGGAAAAGGAGCAGAGTTCATAGTTCAGCTATTATTAAAAAGCATACACACCTTTCTATATCTATTTCCACTTCACAGCTCCAACTAAAACAGATGCAGTCCTGAGTAGTTTACAGCTCTAAATACAACATAGGAGAAAAACCCTAAGACTCACCTGGGCAAACCAAACTCATATATACTAAAGCACCAGAAGGATGATTTTTTTTTTCTGTCACAAAAGACATCCTTGCTCCCTGCCTGTGCTCTCAGCACAGCACTGACTCGCTGGCTCTGCTCAGGCTCCACAGACCAGCTGCGAAGTCTGACATGACAAATAAAAACTCAACATGCTGGCTAAGGTGCATTCAGTGCCACTTTGAAAAAATATTCTAGTAAGTATGAAAATGCAGCTGCAACTGAGAGGGAGAGGAATGAAAACAACCATCCCCCATACCAGAAGCTGGCCAGCCGACACAATCCAAAGTGTCTTTTCGACATGCGTTGAAAGAATCCACTCAAAACCAAACAGCAGCTGCCACCTCCAAGACACACAGCTGTGGCACACCCCAGCTGGCAGAGAGATCAATAACCACCTCCTGGTTTTCCACCTTTTCACCAGAAAGATGTTAAGCCTGAAGAGTTTGCCCTAGGGCCCATCACTGGCAGCAGGTCAGGCAGGGGGTACTCACTGCACGCTCCGCAGGTGAAGCAGCCATCATGGTAGAGGTTGCCCATGGCCTGGCAAGCCTGGTTTGCTCCGTACACCCCCTTGCTGCACTTCACACAGGTGCCTGAAAGAGAGAGATAGAGACAGGGGTCAGAAGTGGGACCTGGCAGGGGGGCAGGTGACCACCCCTTTAATTCAGCAGGGTGGCTCAGCAGCTTAGGACCAGGTGGTTCATCAAGGATGGAAGATGTAGGTGACATTGGTGTCACCTGCCCCGAGAGATAACAGTGGCCACGATGGTCATCAAACTTCCATGGCAAAAGCCCTGTCTGTCTACAGCAACAACTCCTTCCTCCTCCCACCCTCCCCACAACCTTTATATACATATAAAACCACATGAGGACACTTTCACAAGCCAGGGTGATAGGAAGGAGTGCCCAGGGTTGTTCACAGACCAGTAGTTTCTGCTACTTATTGCATAAAATAAGCTTCTGATGTGAGGAAAACACAGCTCTTCACTTAACCCTTTAAATCTCCATTGATTTCAGGCCCTGGTCACTTCTGCTGAAGGCCCAAAGGATGTCCCATAGAAACAGAGCTAGACTACCTGACATCAGCTTCTCTTCCCTCTGTCACATCTAAACAGAGACCCAAGGTAGGTGCTACCTACAGACCACGTGTCCCGCCCAGATGTTCCTCTTGCAGGACAGAAAGAAGCCAGCTCCAGATGAGGAAGGAGCTCCAGAAGACAACTGTGCTCAACTGTTCAGCTCAGTCTATTGCTAGCACAGCCAAGCACGTAAGAAAGATGGGGACTGTTGCAATAGGATAAATCATTCTATGATTTTACAATTTCCACCAGCACTATTCTGATGCAGGACTCCAAACTAAAACCTGAGGTGAGCAGAGAGCACAGGGTGAGGATTTCCACCTCATGAGGAAGCCTCTGGGACCCTCCAGGCACGAATGTGCTTGATCAGGGCTGGGAACAGCAGCAACAGGGCAGATGTGCAGTGGTGGACCACAAGAAGACTTCAGCATGGCAGGTTCACAAAGGGTGTTGTGTGTTCACCTATAGACTCTCAAGTCTCACCACGTTTCCATGTGAAACTATTTTCATAATGGCATAGGAAGTGACAACCAAATTTGACATCCTTGATGGCATCTGCTAGCAGTACCTGCTCACTCCACCTTGAGGAGAGAAACACAGCGAGAACACCCTAAACCACATTAGTAGCCAGGGAGGGAAAGTCCTCGTCCAAGGGAAATGACACATCAAGCCACTTTACTTCAGGCATTACCCTGTGATTGCAGCTGATGGTTTAAAAGCAGAATCAATCTTTAACTACCTCTTTAATCTGCATTTAAGCAAATAAACACAAGTCTACCCAAAAGGGGCAGTGTGAAGGACAAAGAGAAGATGCCCTTCTGTCTCTGCTCCATGATGCCCCTGTGGATATGGCTTCACCTCCTTCCAAAGCTGATGGGTCCCATTCACCCCTGGGGCAGGCACTGCCAGTCACGTCTCGCTCCTCCTGGCCCAAGAACAGGAAGCACACCATCACGCTGGAGATTCTCAGTTATGCTGTGGTTAACAAAACTTGTCTGCTTCTGGGGCACTGCAAGCTCCACAGTAATTGGAAAGGTCTGGAGAAAGTTAGGAAGAAAGCCAATGTCCTTACGACAGCGCTGAAAAGTAACTCCCCACTCCATCAGCACCACGCTGGCACTCCCGGAGGTGGGGGGGGGTAACAATTTCTTCCTGCAGCCAATAGCTCCGTTTTTTACATCACAGGGATAAAACTGCTGGGGAGCCCTTTGCAGTAGCTGCTGAGAAGCAGAGATCTCATTTTCTCAAAACAGACGTTCCACTAGCACCCTGAAAGCCACCTCAGCACTGCTCCCAGCACCACTGCTCTCACAGCCAGAGCCCAAACTGACACAAAAACCTGGAAAGAAGCCACGAAGAATTGTTAGTGGCTCTGTTTGGTCCAAAACCGACCTCAACTGACATGCTAGCTTGGCTGCCAGCCCACCCCAGAACAGAAGCTGGCACCACGTTGGTTCTCCTCGAACCAAGCAGATTATTCTTGGTTTTTTAAAGAAACATTTTAGGAAAGCTAGAGATAAATCATGAAGGCATTACTAACAACATTTTTTTTGATGAGACAAAGATAAGAAAACCTGACTTTTCAAATGGACGCATCCTCCCAGGAATGGGTATGTTCAGCAGCACTTGAGGTGCTGTGCGATTGTCTGACAGTGGAGCTACCTCTCAAATTCCCTCTCAAATTCCTGAGCAGAAAGTTTTAAGTGGAAAACCTGCTGATTTTGCTGCTCAAACCTTCTTTCCACACTATTCAACAGGCTTTCCACAGAACCAGTGTATTTATTGCACTGCCAGTGCTGCATTTTCCCCTTCTCTGTGCCAAAGGGCGGCTGGTCCAGAAAAAAATCATCATTGTGCTCCAATTTCCTCCTTTCCAGAGAGGAAACACCAAACAGGGATGAGCAGCAAGAAGCAGCAGACGGCAGAAGACACAGGAGCCGAGTGGAGGCACAGCACACAATGGAGATGCTGGCAAGCACCTAAAACCACTCTAAAATACCCCAAAATAAATCCCACAGAGGGCAAAAATCACCCATGCAAAACAAAGTCACAAAATGAGAGGGTTTTCAAATAAATTGACTATGTTATCTGGGAAAAACTACAACGTGCTACCTTCCCTAACTAGGTAGTAACTATAAATATTTATAGATGTCCTCTGGCAAGGCTGACAAGTGAAAAATGGCATTGTGGCCAATCACTGTGTAGCTTATGTTTTGCCTCCTATCTCCTAAAACTCAGTTGAAAGCCAATTAAATCTCATTAGAAATTGGAATTATTCTAGAAATAAGTCTTCACCTTTTCCAGATATAATATTCTGAAGTATTTTAAGCAACATACATGAGCCTTCATCTCTTATTCTTAGCACACCTGGCCTTAAAGAGGAAAAAAAAACCTGATTTTTCCTTCTACTTTTCCACTTTTTTTTTCCTCTCTGTTCTCTCCCTGCTGCCACAGTGACCCTGTTATTTCAGCTTAGGCTATGGAAGGACAAAGCGATACCTGTTGCTGATGGGGGCCAGACGCTGAGCTTGGCAACACGTGTGCGAAGCCAGCCTCATGGAAGGCAGTGCCAATCTGAGCAGACATCCCCTCCAAAATTAAGGCTTTTAACCTCAGATAATGTTGTTAAGGCATTATTAAGAAGAAATGAAAGGTTTTTCCATCAGGATGACAAGCCTGAAGCACAGTGCATGCACAGCGTCTGATAAGTTCACACTCGAGCCAGCCAGATTTGGAAAGGGAAAGGGATGGAAATTGCTGATTTCGGCTTAATTTCTGCCGGCAGGGCAGCCAGGCCCCAGCCAACAAAGAAATCTCTGTTCCTTTTTGCATCATGCGGCAAGCAACCGCCCGCGCCGCAGCTAAGCGCCCAAACAAAGGGACCTTTGGGGCAGAGCTGGGACCGCAAACATGGACCATAAGCCACTTCCCAGCACTTGCCGTGCTCAGTCCCGGCACTACAACCCGGGAGGAGGGCTGCCACCAGAGCAGCCTCAGCTCATGGGATCAAACAGGCCCAAAACGGACCTCCAGGCTTCTCAGAAATGGAAATGAACCTGCAAATGACAGGCCCACATTCAAAGTTCAACGAGTGCATTTCCATGTGCCACCAGACTTAAAGCTCTTGGAGACATTTTTTCCTCTAAGTGTTGCTATTTCACACTTACCAGAAGGAGCTCAGTTACTTACTCTATTCAATTCGCTAAAAATTCAATGCAACCATGCTGAACAACACCATTTTCTGGGAATGGCTGATATGATTTATTTACACATGCCAGACATCATCTACCTACAAACCAAGAACATAGTTGTGGGGTTTTCCAGCAGCACCTTCTGTCTTTTCAGGGCCATCTCCCTTCTCAGCAGCATCCAAGAACAGCCAAGCTTTCCAACACGTGCTCATGCTTGGGTTTGCCAAGACTGTCAATTTTGGAGGATCAAATGTGACAGTGTGCTGCCTCAGTGGTGAGATCTCCGCACCATGTTAGTCTGGTCCCAGATAATAGCAATGCAGCAGCGGGATGATTCTGGTGGTATGGGTGCATGGCCAACCCAGAAACAGCACTTGGAAGAGTAAGTCTGTCTCACATCTTCCACATGCAAGCCATGCTCCCACAATCAGCTTGACTCTTCTGCATCACATGTATCTGTTTTTTGACATGGTAGCAAAGATGTACAGGTACCCACTGCCCAAAGAACCACATAGCCAGCAAGTGCAATTTTCCTGCACTGTTTTTGCATACTATGGTCTTGACCCCAACTTTGCTGTAGAGACGTGCATGCCTGCTGCCAGCAAAGTACAAAAATGCCATCAGACTCACGTCAGTGACATTTTAAGTACCTTACAGACATGTCAGAGATTGTTAACTCTAGTACCACATGAATGAGGCTCCTTATTCAGCTCAGTCCCCACTCACAGTGTCCTGGTTGAAAGACCTATCACTTCTCTGCCTCAACTCCTTCCTTTTGGTAGATTTTTCCTTAGCTTGCAAACCCAGATGAGCTCCCAGGAGGAAGGGAGGAGAAGAACATACTGGCGTCATCTCAAAAGTCGTAACCCAGGCAAACACTTATTTGCTCGCTTCCTTGCAGTGAGATAAGGTTTGCATTCTGTGCACACACACTAGTCTCTACACCGCGATCCTTCCAGCTTTCCTCATTCCACCAAGACCTGCCTCATTCCTCCTCCGTGCCACAGGCAGGCATCTCCTTCCAGATGCAGTGCTCTCCTAGGATCAGGCAGAAAGGAATGCCTCCACTCATTCCTGGTGGAAATGATGCCGTTATCACCCATGAGCAAAACAAATTCAGAAGAACTTTGGTTTTAACAAGAACTTCTTTACTTGGCAGCTCTGGAATCAGTAGCAGGGTTCACAGGTACATACGGCCTTAAACAAGCTGTGGCTTCAGCAGTGGTAAAACACCAACTTCACTATGCAGAAGACTTTGAAAGAGTGCTGCTTGCCCTCAAGCTGAGCACACCCTTTCAAAAGTGGTGGGGCTCCAGGTCTCCACAGGGTTCAGCGATTCAGCTACTGCTCTGCTTCTGCTGACGGAAAAAGAAATCTGCAGACTTTGCCACAAAATCTTCTCTGCCTGACTGCTGGGAAACACCCCAGTATTTCACTTCCAAACAAAGATGCCTGGGGCCCTCCTAAAATACCTGCAGCTTATCCGCCCAGCTCTAAATAACAGGGAAGCCAGAACAAAACACCTAACAAATGAGAGTGCAGGTAGTCTTCATCAGATGGAGATTTCCACCCAGCTGTATGAAATAAGCACTGGTAAAAACACGATGCTACATGAGACACCTCTAGAAGCACCCAGTTGTGCCTGTGGACTAAGCGCTGTGTGGCATCACAGGCTCTGCTCAAACTAATGGTTAAACCTCCCTGCAGACTGTCGCCCCTCAGCCACGCCTCTGCCCTCCTGAGTCACTGCCAGACAGATGTCTGGTTTGCTTCTTCACCTAAAAACTCATCCAGCACCAGTCCTATGGATGGAGCAACCTCACCTATCCCAAAACATTTCCCTTGCACTGGGAGGTGCCAGCAGAGGAGCTGTGACTCCCCCCGTCACTCCTTTTTTATTAGTCTTCCCACTCATCAAGTGGAGATGAAGGCTGGTGCATCCACCACAGAAAATCCATGGGATTCGGGCACCTTGCCCCTGGCTGTTCCCTAGAGGCAGTACACCAAAAAAATGTCCACAACCTAAACTGACTTCCAGCCACACCTCCCAGGGACATTGGGCTGCTTCTCCGCTGCACAGGAACCAGCCTCTCCAGGGAGCAATGTCAGGATTTGCCTCCCCAAGCTTTAGACCAGGGTGACACCTGAGACTCCCTATGTCCTCCTCCACAGCCCATATCAAACAAGTCAAAACTTAAAAAGCACTCTGGTGGAACGCAAATTCCTCCAGAGACACGTGCAGCCTGTGCTGCACACACACAGGCCACTACTGGAAAAAAAAAATAGAAAGAAAATTCTTGGCTTTGTTTGCTTCTTTCCTTTCACTTACTATACATACCCTGAGAAGACAAAAATATTCTGTGAAGCAAGCTGATGTTGACAACCAACCACAGTGTATGTTACCTCTCAGCAAAGCATCCTGCCTGGGTTGTACCTAGTGCCTGGCTTGTCCTTTCCTGGGATTTACATTTCATTTACAAACACTCATTTTCACATGGTGAAGAAAAAAGCAGCTCCTTTACTGTGCTCAGAATTAATTGCTCATGACCAATACCTGGTCTGGACTGGGACAGACTGAAGGACTGTATGTTAAAAAGACAGACAGACCCACCTTAAAAAAAAAAAAAAAATCCCCTTGTTACAAAAGCAGCACTCAAAATTAAGAGAGCTGAAAGCATTTCAGATTAAACACATCGGTTATTTGCACTTCAGTCCTGGTTTCATTTCCTGGCTCCAATGTACTGCAAACCTACTGCATTAGACTTCCCTTCACAGGGGGAAGGCCTGCAACAAAACAAACCATCGATCCTTTTTATCACTATTGCATAAAAGTATTTATTTTCTGTCCTAAAGTCTGCTACCTTGAAGGTAGGGCATGGCAAATTCAGCAGAT
Source organism: Chloroceryle aenea (assembly GCA_013399075.1). NCBI lineage: Eukaryota > Metazoa > Chordata > Aves > Coraciiformes > Cerylidae > Chloroceryle > Chloroceryle aenea. The sequence goes on from VWZY01003282.1 coordinate 26,074, forward strand.
CAGCTGGGTCCTTTATTTCTCCAAAAGAAGCAAGTCAACTGTGAAAAAATGAAAATAAAAGTGAGAAAGAAAGGGGGAGGAGGCCCAAAATAAAAATACCTCAATACTTGTCCCTTCCTGCTCCTTGGTCCTCCATGGGGCAGATCTACTGAGCCTTCCCACCACAGAGTTGATGCTCCACAAAACTTTCCTTCTTTCTCTGCCATGACTGCATCGTTTCACTTTTTTCTCTCTTCCTTTCCAGATTTCTCAGACATGACACCCTTGCTGTAAAACCTCCTGCCAGAAGGATGTCAGAAATCCTCACTGGGGATCATGCAGCCTCTACCTCTCCTCCCTCACTGGAGCCTGGCCAGCAAGACTCTCTAGCTATTCCTGCTTTACTACAAATTCCCCACAGGACAAAAGCCTCCCTCTGGAGCTGGCCCCTATTTTGTGACAAAAGCATAAAAATAATCTGACCACTGAGTCAGTTCCTCTGCTATCTCACCCCTTCTCACCCACGCGCATTTTGGACAAGGTACGACCAGCTGGTTTCCTTGCATTGTGAGGAGAAGATGCATGGAGGGGAGTCTGTGAAGAGATCCCTGACACCTTTCCAGTGGAGCTGAATGTCACCTCCAGTGAAATACTCCCATTTTTGAGCACTGCCTCCCACAAGACTGTTGTCCCAACCCCACCTTCACTATCAGCTCCTGGCCATGGCATTTGGATGAGGCTCGCCAAGCTCATTCAAACCATAGGACGGAAAGCACCAAAGCACGGTTCCGGGTCAAAACACTCCCTATACAACAGCCTGACACATCACTTTTCTGTGACCGCATAAAAAAGCAGCTGCCCTGCCACTGGTCTGAATCCAGCCTCAGATACCAAGATGACCAATTCCAGCACAGACCTCTGCAGGCGAGTACCACCACCTGATGCCAACACATTTTATTACCCAATTTCCAACGGAGCAACCTGTGGTCCCCCCAGCTACATCCCCAAAGCTTGGTGTCAAGTCCACAGCTGCTCCTGTGTGTGCAGACCACTGCTGAGCCACCTGCTGATCCCACTGGCCAGGACCCTGTGAAACAGCACCCGAGGTACAAACCCTCACTCTACATCCAGCCAAAGAGTTTACTCTGTCCCTTCTACTTCTGTGACCATGGGTCTAAAACTGTGAGAAAAATCCATACGCTAGACCTGCTCCCATCATACATTAAATCAACTGCAGAGTTCTCAGCCTTCTCAGCAACTTCGGGTTTCCTTCTCCCAAAAGCTGAACTATCTCATCTGCTATTAAACTGCAAAGTGCCATTGCAGGTAAAGAAAATGCTTGATATGCCCCTGACCTCCTGCCACATTGAAGTAGCAAATAGATTTCATCGTCTTCAGGATGCAGTGATCCTTTCACAGCTAACGGGGACCAGGAAGGTAAACCCTGGCAAGTCTGGGAAACCATCACCCTTCCCATCCCCAAGCACCTCCTCTTCAAGAGATCCTACAAGCCTGCCTGGCCGTGGTGTCCTCCACAGGGGGGACCAATGAGCCTCCCCCAAGCTCTGAGCCCCTCTCCATGACCACAGTGCAGATAGGCTGGGCAGTTGCCTTCCCCTCTACACGTGGTCGAGCAGTGGACTTTTAAGACATGGAGAAGCATGAGCACTATCAAAAAAAGTTAAGTGCCTCCCTACCAGCAAGGAAAGGACACTTCAGAAGATGCTGCTCCAACTTCTTCTCGGCACTGTCCTCCTCAAAGCTGCTACTGCTTTGAAGTTCAAGAGGTAGGATTAAAGAAAGAAGTGTCACAAGAAGAAGAACCTCCAGTCCCTGTGATAAATAAAAGTTAAATAAAAACATAAAAACAAACCCTAAGCAACTGAGAAAGCACAACCAAGCAGGCATATGGGCAAACAGTTCAAACCCTGGCAGGTGTGAATGCTGCAACGAACCCTTTCCACACCAACTGACAGGCAAACTGCTTCCTTACCAAAGTAATCAGCCTTGGGCCGAGCATCCATCTCCTGCTCCAGGCGCTGGGTCAGTGCCTCCAGCTTCAGCTCGGCTGCCGACGGCCCCTGCTCTGGCTGCGGGAGGAGGGTCTGGCAGGGGAGCTTCACTTTCACCGTGCTGGAGCCCTCCGGGTGCCCAGCGTCTGACAACGGGCCGCTCACGCCTTCCTGGAAAAGAGGCTGCGGAGCATCCGGAGACGTCAGCCCGTGCGAGGCCAGGTGTGAGGAGCCTGGTTCCGGGCCATTGGGCCGGTGGTTCTGACCGGCGGCCACGAAGTGGCTGGATGGGCTAGGGTAGGCAGTGCTGTGCTGGTAGTCCACGGCCGGGCCAGTAGGTGTGGAGGTGGTCGGGATGGAGAGCGGGACGCCCTGGTACCACAGCTGGTTGCCCTCCCCTCCAGCTTTCGGACCGCAGGGCTCA